>CAUYSK010023662.1:0-58496 GCA_963575035.1 Avahi laniger | reverse complement strand
AGGAAATTGGGGCTCAAACAAATAAAATGACTTACCCCAAATCATCCAGTTAGTAAGAGAAGAAGCCAAAATTTGAACCCAAGTCTTTGACTCTGAATCTTGGAGTCCTTTTGTTGCATTATAATTCATGTAATATATGTTTGGCAGGTAATTATTTTAATTATACTGAGTCATGGAAAAAAGTCACCTGGATTTTTGTTATTCATAATGCTTATAAAAAACTTACTAAAATGATTTTTTTGCTACTCTATAATGTTATTATTGTTATATACATACATGGAAAAATCACACTTTAAAAGGCAACTCTAGCTGGAAAATATTTTTATATTAGTAAAATAGACTTTACCTCGACTATTCTATTTTTAACAGGCTAAAACTGACATTAAAAACAATGTACTGGCTGGACACAGTGGTTCACGCCTATAATCCTAGCACTCTGGGAGGCCGAGGCAGGTGGATCGTTTGAGCTCAGGAGTTTGAGAGCAGCCTGAGCAAGAACGAGACCCCGTCTCTACTAAAAATAGAAAGAAATTATCTGGACAACTAAAAATCTATATAGAAAAAATTAGCCGGGCATGGTGGCTCATGCCTGTAGTCCCAGCTACTTGGGAGGCTGAGGCAGGAGGATCACTTGAGCCCATGAGTTTGAGGTTGCTGTGAGCTAGGCTGACGCCACGGCACTCTACTGCAGGCAAAAAAACAATGTACTGGTTTTTTGTCAGAAAGTTATCAAAATCTATTTGGAACAAATTGCTATGCAGTTAATGGGTTCATGTTCTTTTAAACAAAATTAGTTTTTAAATTAATGTCTAAAGCTCTCCAAAAAAGGTTTTATAAGGACATTCCAGAATGGAAGAATTGTGGTTTGTGGACCATACATTTTGAGTGTGCCCCAAATAGAAATACAAAAAGTATGTCCTGGAAGAAAGGCAGTATTAAGACTCATATAAAAAACCGAAAGATATTCAAAATAATAGGTACATGTACTTTTAAAATATTCTATAATTTTTTCTCATAACTCTGGATTTTTCTTTTAATTTTTTTGTATCAAAGAAACTTAGTTTATAAAGTCAAACATGCTTATACTAATGTTTCTTGATCTTTCGATGTTAGACATTATCTATTCATTTCCTGCTATGGGAGATAAGGAATTAGCTCTCTTATATGCTTCAATCTACCTTCTGCCACATACACTTCTCATGTCCTAATCTTCTCAATATAATGACATAATTTTTTATTAAACTAATAATCAGTAATGTGTTTACATTATGACTAATGTTCACAGCTTAGTCAAGTATGATCGTACACCTTTTTTTTAACTCTTGGCATTAATAATTGCTTTTTCTGGTCACTGACTTTGTTCTTTATGTGTACCTGCCACTAATTCATCTATAAACTTTCTGGCAGAACTATAACTCCTTACACTATAATCCAACATACCAGGCAAGCTGTTTCTCTCTCTTTCTCTCAGTTTCTTGGGAGTGTCCTTCCTGTAGTGCTTCGCTTCTTAATCCATTCTGTACTGATTGCTCTCCATCAGACTTGCTGAACATCAGTCCTGGGACTTTCTTTTATCATACTCCTGAGAATTCTCTTTACTGTTATCTTGGGGTGGATCTTCCATTTCCAAGACCCATGTCTATTTCTTTTTGATTTACTTTCTCATACCTGGAAAACACTTCTCAGTAGATTCCTGAGAAAGGGCACATATGGTACATTTTTGGCAACTAGCATACGTGAAAATTTGTTTATTCTGCCCTCATACTTGATGGATAGTTTAGCTGGGTATAGGTTTCTAGAATGGAAATAAGTTTCTTTCAGAATTTTAAAAGTACTCTTCTTTCTTCCAGTGTTACTTTTGGGAAGACTGGTGCCATTCTGACTCCTGATTCTTTGTTTGTGGTGTATTTACTGTCTGGAAAATTTTGAATCTTGTCTTTATCTTTAGTGTTCTAAAATTTCAAAACGAGTTGCTTTTTGGTTTGTGTCTTTTTTTTCATTTACTTTGCCAGTGTCTTGGTAGTTCTGCTCAATGTAGACACTCATGTCTACAGTTATAAGAAAATTTCTTGTATAATGTCTGCAACATTAAGGGGCTTATTCTGAGTATCTTTATTGGTTGTCCTATCTTCAGTATTGCCCATAAAAGTGCCTGTGTTGAAGATTTTTTAAAGCTTTATTTATTATTCTCTCTTTTTAAACTTAATAAAAGGAAAACGGATATCTCTTGTGGAAGTGTTCCTACAGATACCATTATTCTCTCCCCTTAGAAAAGGGGTAGACTCTTTCTTGGAAAAAGAAGAGTCAAACTGATTAAGGTTAGATATTGGGTATATTTGGGTTTTAAACTTATAATGAATTAGCAATAATGTTGCATATGTTACTGAGACCTGTTTAAAAAAGAATGTTTTGACTTCTAAGTGTTGTAATTAGCAAATTTTATCTCCATGTGTAAAATAAAATAGTTGAACCAGTATTAATTAGACTTTCACTCTTCTGACTGGATTTGGAAAAAAATAAGCCAGGGAAAGCTAAGCCCTGACTTCTGATGTAAGAGATTTGGGCAGAGGTGCTAGTCAGAAATAGGTGCACCCCTGATGCTAAGAACAGGGCAGGCAGATGGAGGAATGAGTCTTAAAGGGCTGAGCCTGGGTCAGGTGATAGGACTAGAAAGGTGCCAGTCTTCTTTGTTCTAGGGATGCTTTGAAATCTTACTTCATTGTTCCTGAGAACAAACAACGTAAAGCAGGGGTCAGATAATTGCCTGGTGGTGGTTGTCGTTGACTTCAGAGCCATTGCCAGCCACATTCATCCTCATAGATGTCCACTGGGAGAAAGAATAACTTCAACCAGCAGTGGGAATAGGCAGGGTGCCACTTCCACCTTTCCCACAGCACCAAACATATATTCCTCTGTCCGTTTTTAAGGGCGTCTTTTGATACTTAATTTGGTTGAGTCATGCAAGTGGGGCAGGAAGGTACAGAAAAACAAGGCAGAAACCATACTGTAACAATGTCACTCATTGTTCTCGAAGAAGAGAGATCTTGGAATTTGTAATAGGTACAGCCCCAAATGGTCCAGGATATCAGGAGCTGCACAAACAGTTGACTAGGACGTTGATAACCACATGCAAGGGAAAGAGATGGTTTTGGAGTGTGGCTGACACCGGAAGGACACCCAGAATTGTTCCAAGACAAGCAATGGCAGTAACAGTGCGAGGAGTGAGTCAACCAGACTAATTAACAAATTCTGTCTCCTTGTGTAAGATATAATAGCTCAGCCAATATTAATTAGATCCTCACTCCTTTGGGTCTTGGGAGGCAAGAATAATATTATAAAATGTATATGTTAGACATAAATGATATTATAGATAATGATAAAGGGGTTTTTTAAGCTCTTTACATGAATTGATGCCTTTGATCTCCATGATAACCCAGTGAGGTAGGCAGTACATTGTCTTCATGTACAGATGAGGACACTTAGTCAAAGAGGAGTAAAATAGCTTGCCAAGCACATACAGTTTCCAGCACCTTCATGGAATGAATCCCCTTAAGGGAAAAAAGAAAATGTCTAAAAAAAAAATTTAGGAACAGGGCTTTGCTTTGTCATCACAGCTCAATGCAGCCTCAAACCCCTGGGCTCAAGCAATCCTCCTGCCTCAGCCTCCCTAATATCTTGGACTACATGCACGTATCAGCATGCCCTGCTGATTTTTAAATTTTTTCTAGAGACAGGGTCTCGCTATGTTGTCCAGGCTTGCATCAAGCTCCTGGGCTTGAGAATACTCCCACCTTGGCCTCCCAGAGCTCTGGGATTACAGGGGCGAGCCACCATGCCCAGCTAGAAAATGGCAATTTTATTATTTATGTTTCCCAGGAGAAGAAAGACCTATTTCCTTAGTCTACAGTGACAATAACCTACTACTACATGACTATGTGGGGCTCCAGCACCTGGTAGAGAATCCTGCAAACCTATTCGTGTTGCCTTGGGAAACCTGATGTGTGCGTGAAAATGATTAAAGTGTATTCAGATGTGGCAAGGGAAACAAAGAGAATTACACTTGATATTTCTCTCTTTAAGAGCAACTGCATAATATTAATTTTACTTTAAGTGCAGGATATGGACTGTCTATTAATTACAATTTTTAAAAAGTATATCACTCTATATGCCTGTCCTGGCAAGCATGTACTCATAACAAGCTTGCTTCAGTTTCACTATTTAGGAAAATTCTCCCCTAAACATTTTTGGCTCTGTATATTTCAAACTAAAGATTCTTTATCGGATTTATCTGGATAATTATACTAAATCTTCACTCCTTTGCAAGGGTAGACCTGGGATGAAGGTGTAAGGAATCAGAGAGAATGTTAAAATTAATTTGCTCCCTCAAAATAATTTTTCTATTTTACTATTCATATTCTTTGATATGTGTTGTCCTTGGGTAATGAAGGGGGAAAGGAAACGGCATTTATTTAGTTCTCACTACGCCATACACTTTACCTGCTGAAGTTTGTGACACCCTTTGCCTCCTTTAATCTCATTTGGTTCTTGGGAGGCAATTTAGCACCAGGTTAAGGGCACAGCTGTGACATCAGAAAGGCATAAAAGTTCAAATTCCAGCTCTAGCACTTAACAGCTTCAGGACTTTGGCCAAGTCACATAATGCCTCTAATCCTCAGTTTATTCACGAACTGTTACAAGGCAGAGATGTAGGTAAGCACAGAGTCACAACACTGGCTATGACCGCGCCAGGGCCAAGGGGAGGTGAGTGAGGCAAAACTTAAGGTGCAAAGTTTAAGGGGGTGCTAAAAAACTTAGTGATCCAGAGAAGTCATATCTTAATGAAATATTTTAAAAATAAAAATTGATGCTGAAAATCCGTAATTAATAAAGTATAAAAATTCTCAATAAGGACAGTATCAATATTCTTAATTTCCGTTGCCTGGCTTCAATGTGGCTTGGCATGGCACTATATAGCACAGCCTCACGTGGTGGGTATTGCCATTTCTTTTTTTTATTGAACAGAAGTGCAAGTCGCCTTTTCATTCTCCTACCTATGAGGATCACTGTCCAATAACGTACTACTTGGCAAAGACGCCAAAACAAGAGTGTCAGCTTATATGGGGCGTCATTGTCTAAACTGTGATGTCATGACTGGCTAATACAAGGTAGTGCATGAATGCTTGCTGAACTAGACTGAACTGAGCCAATGTAGCATCAATCTTCAGAAGAGCTTAAAGACTACACATGTATGTGTTTAGGCCTATTTTTCTGAAAACTGATGGAAAGAACGTTTTTCCAAAATCAACGTATAATAGAATTCTCCATAATTACCACTGAACTGAGTTTTGGATAAATCAGTTTTATTACGAGGCTATTCTAGAATTTCTGACCATAAACTCTTCATACAGAGTCTCCTTTATTTCAGATTTCACTCCCTAGTAAGCAGTGTTATGTTAAGGCTCAGTTGTATGCTGTGTAAATACACCTCAAGGCTGAATTTGCCCTCCTATATACACCCACAATTATCTAAGTTAAGATATAAACACTACCAGAAAATATCTTCCTAATATTTTATGCTTTCTCTGCTTGTTCTGCCTTAGTTGTAGTTACTTTAAAAAATCTTTATGAGAAGGACAGACATCAATAAATTTATAAGCAAAACATAATATTTGAGAGAATGAGTCTGCAAATAAAGGGAAATTATTAGCAAAAACAACTAAACCAATTATAGTTTATTCAAAACATATGAAAAATCCATTATTTTTCCATATAAATGAGGGTAAAAAGGATTTCTTTAATTCTAGGTTACTGTTATCAACAAAGAAAAGCAACAAAGAAAAGCCATAAAGAATAACATACATTGTGTTAATTGGACATTAACCCAAGTTTTTTTAGTTTCTGTTTTTTTAGAGAGAGAGTCTTGCTACATTGTCCACGCTGATCTCGAACTCCTGAGCTCAATCCTTCCGCCTCAGTCTCTGGAGTAGCTGGGATTATAGATTTACATCACCATGCCCAGCATAGCTCAAGTTTTTAGTTGGTTATTCAGAGAATAACGTCGCAAGATCTGAACCCCACCTTTGTTCAATGCAAGATTTCTTTTATTTGATGAAGCAAATAACTTCATTTGATGATGAAATTAATCATAGAATTTAGACTGAGCCAGTCAGTGCAAACAGGTATTGTGCTCTCCCTTGCTTCAGCACTACAACAGTATATTTAAATGTAGAGACTATTTTCTTCTATCTTAAAACATCCACTTGGCACTAGAGACCTCTCTGTCGATGTTATTTCTCACCTTCCTCACACTGCCAAACTTCTCTAAAAAGTGACCCACACCTCTCTTCATTTCTCCAGCATCCAATCTTTTCTCGGCCCACAGCAATGTGATAACTAAGATATGCTCATGCAGATCACCAGTGACCTTCTATTCACTAAATTTTCTTGACTCTCTGCAGGATGTATCCCCCTGAACCTTTCTGTCCTTGCGTCTTTTCACCTGTGGCTTCTCTGACATTGTCCTCACCCTTACATCTCTGCCTCTTCCTCACTGTTCCCTCTGGGAATCTTCTTCCTCTTCCTGGTCCCTACGTGTGACCATTCCTTGCAGTCCCAATCTTTGGCATTTTATTATTAGAGATAAACAGTGTGTGACATACTTCTCAATGGATCTTGATCCCTACTGAATCACAAGCCTTGGTGAAGAGTGGCTAAAGATGCTGGGTGCGGTAACTCACGCTTGTAATCCCAGCACTCTGGGAGGCCGAGGCAGGAGGATAGTTTGAGCTCAGGAGTTCGAGACCAGCCTGATCAAGAGCGAGACCCTGTCTCTACAAAAAATAGAAAAGTTAGCCAGACGTGGCAGTGTGCGCCTGTAGTCCCAGCTACTTGGGAGGCTGAGGCAGGAGGATCGCTTGAGTCCAGGAGTATGAAGTTGCAGTGATGATGCCATTGCACTCTAGCTAGGATGACAGAGAGAGTCTCTGGCTAAAAATAAAGAAAAAAAAGTGGCTTAGAATAAAAAGTGAAAACTCTTTATCCATTCCAAACTCACCACAGCTTTGGCCCAATTGCTTTCCAGTCTTTTTAAAAATACTGTTTTTGACCTTCACAAGCTCTTAACCTTTACTTAGATGTGCCTGCTTGCTGGCCTCATGGATGTGTGGTACATCCTATCTTTATGACTAGTAACAGTGCACAGACACAGGTAGGACCAGAACCCAGCTGTGCAATAAATCACTTTAAAAAAATTCCCACAGTGACTAGCACAATATAGCGCACAAATTATTTATACTTAATGACTGCTTGGTGAATTCTATTACAGCCATCTAGTTTATAAAATTGCTCTCTTTGACAAAAACTATTTTTGGTAACCTTTTCCAGCATAAAATACTTTGTGATAAATCATGGCCTTTTTTATTACTTTTTTTTTTGAGACAGGTTTCATTCTGTCACCTGGGCTAGAGTGCAGTGGCATCATCATCATAGCTCACAGCAATCTCAAGCTCCTGGACCCAAGCAACCCTCCTTCCTCAGGGGCCCCAAGTAGCTGAGACTACAGGCGTGTGCCACCGTGTCTGGCTAATTTTTCTATTTTTTTGTAGAGATGGGGTTTTGCTCTTGCTCAGGCTGACCTTGAAGTCCTGGCCTCAAGTGATCCTTCCGCCTTGGCCTCCCAGAGTGCTGGGATTACCAAATATGAGCCACCGTGGCCCCACCTGGCCAGGTTTTGATTTTATTTGAGATAAAGTCACAGGATGGTTTAAGCAAAGGAGTAACCTGATCTGATCTATTTCGGTGGCTGTTTTGGAAATGAATTACATGGAACATAAGAGAAAGCAGAGAAACCAGTTTTTAGGCCATTGCGGTAGTGAGGGATGACGGTGGCTTAGATTGCGATGATCCCTAGGAGAATGGAGGTGGACAGAATTGGACAGAATTGGCCTGATTCTGGGTATAATGTAGAGAGGAAGTCTAGCAGGCTTGTGATGCGTTAGTCAGGGAAGGAGGAGAGATAACCCAAGGGTTTTGTTTAGTTTTTCTTTTTCTATGCAAGCAACTGGGTAAATGATGATGCCATTTATGAAACAGAGAACTCTGCGGGAAGAGCAGTTTCAGGGGCAGAATCAAGAGATCAGTCTGGAACACGTTAAGTGTGTGCTGCCTACTAAACCTCTGAGAAGGAGTATCAGGATGGCAGCGGGAGCTGAGTCTGAAGTTTGGGGGAGAATTGGAGCAGAAGTTATCTTTTGACTGGCATTAGCATGCAGGAGGTACTCAAAGCCATGGGGCTAGACGAGACCCTCTACAGAAGATGCGCACGTGGGGAAATGCGAGGGGCCCAGAACCAAGCTCTGGGGCAGAGAAGGAGGAACCAGATGCCAGAAACCAAGAACCAAGAACCAGGAAAGGAGATTGAGAAGAAGGAGGCCGTGTAGTTGAAAGAAAACCAGGAGAGTGTGGTGACACAGAAGCCAAAAGAGGAGTTTCCAGGACAGTGTTGACCCACTGGTCTGCCAGACAAAAGGCCGCTGAAAAGTTTCAGAAGTTAAGGCCCAAAAAGTGAGTGATAGCTTTGGCAACGTGGAAGTCACTGGGACCGTGATGAGGGCAGTTCTGGTGGAGTGGTGGGGACAGAATCTCTACTGGAGGCGGCTGAGGAAACGATGGGAGTGAATGAGGATGCAGTGACCACAGGCAACGTTTTCAAGAAGCTTTACCATGAAAAAGTCCAGAAAAATGGGAAGGTAGCCAGGAAGAGATGACGTAGAGTCGAGAGAAGTTTTTTTGTTTTGTTTTTTAAAAATAGAAGATAGAGTAGGTTTTCTTTCTCATAGGAGTGATCCAGTAAAGGGAGAGAGATCAGTGATGCAAGAGAGGAAGTAATAGTTATAAATCATAATTTTAAAATCCTGACAGGTGAGTAATTAAATGCAAGTCCCTTAAATTATATGAAAAACTTTCAGGAAAAAGTCTCCTTGATTTTGAATGGTTCTGTGAAGATTTCTGGTATTTTGTTAGCGTCTCCTCATTCCTTGTTTCTAAATATTTAATCTTGAGTTTAGATGTATCCAATATTTTGCCTGCTGAAAGTCTGACTGTCTCCGTAATTCATATTTGTCACATGTAATAAGTCTGTGTCCACATTGGACATTATTGTGCTGTGATTAAGTGGTCAAGTCCTGAGTCAGCCTGGCTTGAATTAAAACTCAGTTCAGCTACACGATACCTGTGTGGTCTTGGGAAAGTTCATTAAAATCTCTGAGCTCAGTGTCCTTTTCTATCTATCAGAAGTTAATAATAATACCTATCTCATTAGGTTGTTGTGAGGATTGAATAAGAAAAAGTATATAAAATGTGTGGTATACAGTAGGCATTCCACAAAAAAAATGGCTATTATCATTATTATCATTACTACATAGGTAAATAGAAAACAAAGAGGAAAAGTATTCATGTAGCTAAGAAATTTACAACCATAAGAGTCAATAAATTGCCTAATGAAATCAATAAATGACAGAAATTTCTTATAAATTGCTCAAATAATCGTTAACTTCGCTTTCATGCAGCTTTCAAAAGATATGCATTAAATGTTTTGGAACCAGATAGAGGTGTGAACATACCAAATGCCACTGAATTGAACACTTTAAAGTGGTTAATTTTATGTTATGTGAAATTTCACCTCACTAAAAAAAAAGAATGCATCGAACACCTGCTATGTGCAAGGCACATACTATGTGCCTTATTTTGTTGATGAGGATATGGCCACAAGGTTCTTTTCCTTTCCTGGTCAAAAACATCAAATTAAAGCAGAGATAAACAGATGATAGATAGATAGATAGATAGATAAATAGGTAGGTAAATAGGTAGATAAGGTTTGAGGGTTCAGAAAATCTGTCCCCAAGGATAAGAGCTTACAAACCTCAATACTTTCTCCCAGGCAGTACCAAGGACTCCCAGGCATAGGCCAGCAATCACCATGAGGTATAGTTAGGCAGCAAAGTCAAAGCAGGGCATGGTTACGGTAAGGATTTAGGTGGTGTTTTAGACTAAAGAGCAGAAATCCAGAGAGGCTCCTGAAAGGAAAACAGACTTGAAAGGAGTCTTAAGCAGCACCAGGGAGAGCTCCCAGCCAGTAGTGGTTTCCTATTATACCCTGAAGAAACTACCCATTTTCCTCCAGAAACTAAGGTCTTCCGCAGCTTGTCCTGCCTTTAAAGCAGGGACATCTAGGACTTACGGACCTTTCTGACCTCCAGTGACGGGAACCACATCTGCTTCCACTCAAGAATCTTTGGCCAAGTTCTCAGGGACCTGCCTTTCCGCCGAACTCCAATTCGTCCTAGATCATTGCCACGCCACGTGTGATCTTCGCGCCGGGAGCATGAGCCCCGCTGCTGTTTTAGGAATGTAGAATCGAGGGTCCCACCTCAGGTCTAAGACACCAGAATCTGCATTTCAGCAAGATCCCCTGCTGATTCACATGCCCATCAAAGTCTGAGAAGTATCGGCCTAGAGAATGGAACCCCAGAGTCTGAGTCTTTGTGAGCCTTCAGGAGGCTTCTTCACTGGATGGGAAATAGTGGTCCTGGTGGTAGGAACCTTGGTCATTAGAATCATTGGAAACAAATCTATAGCAGGGTATGGTGGTGCACACCTGAAGTCCCAGCTACTTGGGAGGCTGAGGCAGGAGGATCGCTTCAACTCAGGAGTTTGAGGCTGCAGTGCGCTGTGATGAGGCCACCGCACTCCAGCCTGTGCAACACAGTGAGGCCCTGTCCCTAAAAAAGAGAATGAAGAAATCTGAAATTTTGTGTTATAAAAGATCCTCAATTAATGTCATGCCATTTGGAAATTATAAAGAATATCTAATTGATTATACAATAAGTCACATAAAACACTGCAAAGAAACGTAATAAAAATGAAGAAACAACGGGGAAAGTTCTCTCAAGGCTGATAACCAATATGCAGTAATATCCAACTGATATTCAGTATTAAATGTGTTTATTTTTCCATTAAACTCAGCTGTCCTAATTTGAAAGATCCACCAAAAATATCAGTTGCTATTTAGCTTCCCTTTGTTAAGAGTTGTTTAATTTTGTTACACAATGAAGTTAATTCTCATCACTGCAGGAAGGAGAATGGAGTGTCATAAAACCACAGAAGGGTGTCCCCACCTACATATGGTCACAGTGGCATGGCTCAGGGACACTGTGACTAAAGGCATGTCCTGGTCATTTAAACTCACAAGGGTATAATGAGGACCCCCAGAATCAGAACTAGAAGCTACGTTTGAGAGATATGTTTTCTTCTTCTGTTTGCTTTTTGCATTTTAATTTCCCAGCAGGAACATTTTTGCCCTGCTTCTTAGATGGCAGTCCCTAAGGAGCCATTCTCCATTTTTATCCTGCAACGGATTTTCTAGACCACCACTTCAGGTCCGCTCTCTGTGAATCAATCAAGTATACATGAGGCACTCACTCAGAGTCCAGCTCTGGGCTGGGTAGCGTGAGAAGGAGGGTTGGGTAGTGACACCCAAAATGTGTTTAAGTTGCATGATCCCCTACCCTTGAGAGGTTTCTTGTCTTCCTGGGTAGAGTTTTTTTAAAGAAAATAGATCAGGACGGAGGGCGTGGTGGCTCATGCCTGTAATCCTAGCACTTTGGGAGGCCAAGGTGGGAGGATTGCTTGAAGCTAGGAGTTCAACACTAGCCTGAGCAAGAGTGAGAAACTATCTCTACAAAAAACAGAAAAATTAGTCAGTAGGGTGGCGTGCTCCTGTAGCTCCAGCTACTCATGAGGCTGAGGCAGGAGGATCACTTGAGCCCAGGAGCTGGAGGTTGCAGTGAGCTATGATGATGCCACTGCACTCTAGCCTAGGTGACAAAGTGAGACAGTGTGTCTCAAAAAAAATAAATAAATAAACATAAATAAATAATAAAATAAAATGAGAATACCAATTTCTAATTTTGCAACTAAAGATAAAACCAGCCAGAAGATTTGTGTCAGTCTTCTGCATAAGATTTTTGTTTTCTTTCAGAGTCAGTCTGTTCAGAAAACAAATTACAGATCAGAAGGATAATGATGACAATAGTATAATACTGGCCATCATTAATTGTATAGCAATGACCTTGTTTTTGTTTGTTTGTTTGTTCGTTTTGGTTTTTTGTTTCTATTTTTAGTTGCTCGGCTAATTTTTTCTATTTTTAGTAGAGATGGAGGCTCCATCTTGCTAAGGCTGGGCTCAAACACCTGACCTCAAGCAATCCTCCTACCTGGTCCTTCCAGAATGTCAGGATTACAGGCGTGAGCCACCGTGTCTGGCCCACATGACCTTGTTGACTCATCACAGCAGTCCTGTGAGGAGGAAACATCACCCCATTCTGCAGAAAAGGGAACTGAAGCTCAGAGAATTTATTTATTTATTTATTTATTTATTTATTTTTATTTTTTTAAAGGCTGGTCAAGTGAAGCAGTGGGAGTGGAGAAGGAACAAAGGAGTCTGTAACCGTCGTGATCAATTAGTTGTAAACACCACTGCACTCAGCCCAACCGCTCAGAGAATTTAACCTATGGAAGCTTCACAACTAGTAAGTGATGGAACCTAGGTTTAAAATCTTGCATGTCTGGCTTCAAAGCCCAAGCTCTTTACCCCTCTGTTCCTTACCAGGTATGAAGAAGGAATCAGAGCAAGGAAAGTTATTCTTTAGGGTTTTCCTACCATGTCTGGGTAACATGAACAATACCTGGAGGAAAAAATAGCTGAATAAGTGAACTCAACTGAACATGGTACCAACCTTGAGAAAGAAACACTTTTGCAACCTGGGTTGAGCTATTGATTAGACCGAATTTTAATAATCTTCCCAAGTTTTCTTTGCCTACTCTTGGAGAGAACAGAGTCACAGGAGACCATAGAACCAGCTTGCTTACTCCTGGGAGTTAGAGAAGATTGTTTCCTAAAAGGGGAAAGGTGGAGTTATAGCTGATGAATACGACTGGTTGTAAAAATAAGTTTGGGTAGGCCGGGTGCAGTGGCTCACGCCTGTAGTCCCAGCTACTTGGGAGGCCAAGGTGGGAGGTTCTCTTGAGCCCAGGAGTGAGGTTGCAGTGAGCTGTGACGATGCCACTGCACTCTAGCCCAGGTGACAGAGTTTTTAAAAAAAAAAAATCGGTGTGGATAAATTACACCCAGGGCACTCCTTTTGCACATAAGGTAGGTTTTCTGTCATCACTGTCGTCACCCCTCCTTTGTAGCTCACCTATTGTCACAACCTCAGAACTACCTCACAGCTCAGGCTGTGCCCTCTGTGCTTGCTCTGTGAGGCTTATGCTACCATAGACATTTGGTTCTCTAGAAGGGAAAAACGTGTCAGCTAGCTTCATGTCTTCCAGGTAAAGCAGAAGGAATCCTTATTATTATTATTATTATTAAACATAGCTACATTGATCACAAAGTAAGTTTAACACTTAGAGCTTGCGGAGGCAACATTAAGAAAATCAAGTCATTATAAAAGGGAAGTTGACAGAGTGGGATGGCACTTGAGCCACTGGCTTGGCATCCACAGACGTGGGGGAGACGGAACCCGAATGCTGAAGAGCAAAGCCTGGGTGTTCAGCGCACATCCATCTGGATCTTCGGCGCGCTGAACTCACTTTCTATGTATAGCGTCCCTCGTTTTGATTTTCCTCTTAAAAATGTATTTCCCAGGATCCTTCCAGGGTAACCACGGAAGTGCCTCAACTGCTTCCCCACCCCCCTCCCCACCCCACCCCCCACCAACTCTCCAGTGATGCTGGGCACGTCACCAGATGCAGACAGGACTGCACACGTCCAGGACACGGCGGTTTACGAACTCTTTGGCTGCTTACTTGCAGAAAGAATTTTGAAAAACGATGCATCTCCATGTATATTTTTAAGTTGGCATCTAAAATTTTTCACCATAAGTTCAAATAGTTGCAAAAGATGTCATTTCTGACATAATGACATTTTAAAATAGAACGGTTCCAGCACTCTTTGGAATGATTCTAGTGTCCTCTAACCACCACCTCTATGGGATACCTACTTCACAGGGTCGTTGGGTAGATGAAAGGGTTTAACAGAGGCACAGTGCCTGGCACGTGATAAATACTATGCATTTGCTGAGCGAGTGGGTGCACAGAGAGAGACGGAGGGGGAGGCAGGATGTCTGCAGGAAACTTCAGGAGGGTTGTGGCAGATGATGTTGACGCTGCACCCCATGGCCCCTCGGCCCCCGTTTGAGTCAACGCACAGCTCTGGTGCCCACTTTCTGCCATGGGAAGACTTCACACCTCAAATGATGCAACTCGCTGCTTCTCTGCCAGAGGGCTTTCTCCAGCACAAGGAAGTTTGCTAACACTGTTCATTAGGCACAACCTGGAAACTGAGGCAGCTGACTCCCTCAGGGCGCAGGAACCAGCGAGTTAAAGCCCCAGCCTCCCCGATCCCCTGGTGATACAACTGTTGTTCACGGTTTCCCAGAGGGTTCCCAGCAGGACTGGGGCCCAGCTGCCCTCGGCGGTGACTGTCTCATTAATGAACGTGTCACTGCTGTTTTCTCTTTCCTTTCTCATGCTCTACACTCGCTCCCTTGTGCTTTGTGGGATCGCCCCACACACAAACTACCTGTTCCCAAGTTCTCTCAGGATCTCCTTGTGGGGAAACCTAAACCAAGACTGGGACAGATGGGTGTTCATTATACTGTTCTTTCCATTTATCTGTGGTTTGAAATGTTTCAAAGTGTACGTATAAATAGATTTTTTAAAATGTTTCAAAACGGCAGCCCCATGGTATGGCTGGGTATGGTACCCAGCTGTGTGCTCCAGAGCCTGGTCTGTGGCCCTCCCAGAGATTCTGGAAGCTACTGAATATCCCTTAATAAATCCATTTCTGCTTAAAAACAAATCATTGGTATTGAATGTTTTTGAAGGCACAAGGTACAGGAGAATGGCTCTGAATGGGGGATTCTCTGTCACCCAAGGGCAGCTAAACTCCTCCCAACCTCTGTGCTATTTCTTTTGCTACCATTAAAAAAAAATTACCATGAACTTGGTGGCTTAAAACAGTACAAACACAGTACATTACAGTGCTGTAGGTTAGAGATCCAGCCCGAGCTCACTGGGCCGAAATCAAGGTGTAGGCAGGACTGTAATCTTTTTGGAGGCTTTAGAAAAGGCTTGGTTTCCTTGCCTTTTCCAGCTTCTAGAGGCTGCCTGAATTCCTTGGCATGTGGCTCCTTGCTCCGTTTTTAAAGCCAGCAATGGGGGGGGGGGGTCAAGTCTTTTCCACAAGGCATCTCTCTGACCCCCTCTTCTGCCTCCCTCTTCCACTCTTAAGGATTGGTCCCATCTCAAGATCAGCGGACTAGCAACCTTAATTTCCTTTTACCACGCCAGGTAATGAAGGAGTTGAGGAAACGCCACCCCAAAATACTTTAGTATGTTGATTACTTTGAGCTGGAGGCACTTAAAAAACAGCAAAGGCAGAGAGAGGGTTTCTCCGAACTCACCTTATCTGCCTAAACACAGATCCTCCAAAACAACTCCATCGTTTTGTCAATTCCCCTGGAATTTCAGCCACCTGGGAAGATTGACTCTTTCTTATCACAGCAGAGGAGACTGGCAGTCAACACCACACCCACACAAACTGTTCTTCTAAGGGCCCACTCCTCTTTCCCCCAAATTATTTACTCTCCCATAAATTTGTCTACATCCCTCCTCCCCTCTCCCCTACGAAGAGGGTATGTAAGCGCCTAAATCTCACTGGTTTATTGGGGATTCACTTTTCTCTCCTGTGATACTCCTGCACATGTAATACATTTGTAAACCTTTTCTCCTATTAATCTACCTGTTGACAGTTTATTTCACAGACTCAGATTTCGAACCCTCAGAGGGTAGAGGGAAAGTCTTCCCTCTCCTCTGGTCACATATTCACCCCTTCATAAGGTTAGAATGTGGACATCTTTGTGGGGGGACATTATTCTACCTGCCAGAGCCCCACAACAGCTGGACCCTCATCTCTCCCTTCTCGGAGGATGGTAAGAACAGCTGGGAGGAAGCTGTGGCCGCCCAAGCAAATAGGTTTCCTGAGGAAATGAAAACAGCCACCTACCAGTGGCGGAAACAAGAATCTTGCATTCTAGAATAACGTAATGGCTTAGAATTCTGCTTGCAAACTTAGGCTTAAGTGGGGAGACTTTTATATTTTCCCAAGTTTATATCCCCTAAAATAAGGAAATTAGTTATTAATTCCTCAGTTCACAGAGCGTATTACAGTTTTTTTTTTTTCTTTTTAAATACTGTCAACCCAATTTTGAGGCCCTGGCTAGAGACGCTTAGTTCTTCTTCTTGAGCAGTCAATTAAGTCCACACCCCCAACCACCTGCCTCACTGGGCTGTCACACTCCTGGCCGCTGTACACCTACCCTAATTGCCTGGGGACAGGAACCAGACAACTAGGGACAGCCCCTATGTCGCAGGGCTCAATGAAATTACTCAAATTAGCCAAACCTAAACCTTCCACCTGCCTCACGGACACCTTCCCGTGCAGCCCACAATGAAGGTGCTTGCCCCGAGGTCCCCTCTCTGCATTTGCCTGTGACCGGTCCCCGGGCTTTACCCTGTGGCCTTGTGTGGCCTGCCGTTGCTCCCTAGGGAACTGTGAGTATAACGGAACTAAACCTTTTTGCTTTCTCTCTCTTGATCCGCACCCTCACCCACCGTAATATGTTTACGACACAGAGTCAGTGTGTTCAACTGACTTTTCTCACTCCTTAATTTTTGATTGATTTTTCTCCCTGCAAAAGACTCAGGGAAGACATTTCTCAAGCGGTACAAGGCTAATTTTAATGTCAACGGAGGAAGGTTCAGAACAGCCTGAGGGAACTCTCTGCCCTGCCACCCCCGATGCCCAGAGCTTCCCTGGGGCCACTCCGCAGCAGATGGCAGCAGAGAAGGTGCAGGGACGGTGACCCACTGTAACCCTGTTTCTTTGGAACTGTGTTTTGACTGGTCCAGAAGCCAGCCTCCAGAGCAGGAACAGGAATTCTGACCAGAAGAAACAGCTTCCCCTTCACAAACCACCCACAGCTGCTTCCCGGACTCACGATGCCCCAGCGAGTCTTTTCTGTTCCCAGCAAAATTCCTAGACGCTAAACTGCCCCAAACTTGCAACAGTACTGCTCCATCTTAGGGACCCAGTGCCCGTTCCCACTCCCGAGCCGCCACTCTCTCCAGCGTAACCTCCACTCTGAGGGCAGACCAGAGAAGCCAGACCCAGGTGCAGCTCTAGGCCAACTGCCCCCAAAATCAAAGGTCTTCTCCTTCTTCTGCTCTCCCTGCCTCCTCTTCCTCCTCTTCCTCGCCTTTCCCCTCTGCCCCTCCCCGCTCATTCTATCCTATTCTGCCCCTTTCCCTTTCGGGGACAGTCCCTCCTCCCCCATTTTTCTCTGATCCACTCAAGCAAGGGCTGCAGATTTCAACCCGGGGCACCAACCTAGGACAGGTACAGGTTAAAATATTTCATTCCTAGTTTTACAGCTCTTTTAGAATTTGTCTAGCAGGATTTATGGTTCTCATTGGAAGAGCCCCCCCCCCCAAATAAATGAAAAATAAAAAATATTTCATCCCTCCTGGTAGAAGGTGATTTCATTCCCGTGAGGGTGAGAGGGTAGAAACATTTTCTATACGTTTTTTCTTTTCCCTGATCTAAAGGAGAAGTGGGTACAGCTGTGTTGAGTTTGTTGCATTTGAGGCCTATGTTTAAATTTCCATTAATACTCTGAGTAATTTCCTTCTCCTATTCATGCTCCCAGCCTAACTGCTTGTCACCTTTTCTTGGTGGGAACTCCAGCAGTCTCTTTGGGAAGATGCACACATACCGCTTTGTTTCTGCTGAAGACTGATGTTCATCCTGCTACCTTAGACGGAAAGAACCCTCCCTCCTGCATGTGGCCTGCTCCGGCTGCTCCCAAAGCCAATCACAGCCTGTGCTCTGTGCTTCCTCCCGGCCCCTCCCTCACCTGTGAGACTGAGATCGTGCTCATTCTAGAGCAAAACCTTAGAATAAAATAACCACAAAGCTAATATAATTCAACCTAACTTTCAAAAGGCAAATGAATAGCCTAGTGTAAAATCTACACTAAAGAAATACCTGTTACTTGAGCTCTGTTTAAATGTAACATTGTTCAAACTCATTTTCTAACTTTTGCAATGGTTTCTTTCTTTCCGACACAGGATGTGGGACGTTTCCCAGGTTAATTAGTTACCCATTTCCCTGTTGGCTCTGGGTCACCAGGAAAGACCCCGATTTCTTTCTCCTTCAGTCACTGTGAGTCACTGTGGTTTCTCATAGTCCCTCCCCCTCCTCCCCCACCCCTCCCTGGGCAGGGAGGAAGCTGGAGGGGACTGAGTATTACTTAACAGTTAAGAGCTAACCACTAGTGTGGTACTGAGTTCAGCCGGCTCCATTCACTAATTCTGTAACGTCAGATAAGTTTAGCTTAACCTCTCTAAGCCTCAGTTTTCTGGAAAATGAGGCCAATAGTAGTACTGACACTATCTTCTGTCCTAAAAATTTCTATACTATCATAGTACTGATGTCTAATAACTTCTGTACTATAATAATAGTATTAATACTATTTTCTGTACTAATACTTTACTATAATGGTACTGATACTATTTTCTGTACTAGTAATTTCGATACCTTAATAATTTCTGTACTAATAATACAAATATAATAAAAAATCTGTGCTACTAATAATTTAATAATGATAATAATTCTGCCTAATTTCTGTACTACTAGTATCTGTACTAATAATACTTATTTTTTTTATAAAATGAAGTTAATAATACTACTGATCTTATAGAGTCATTCTAAACATTAAATGAAAAAAACAGGTAAAGCAGGTGTAGTACATAGTAAGTGGTTAATAAATGTTAGCTATTATTATTGATGTTGTTATTAGTCTTTTATTCTTTCTCTCCACCCGCCTCCCTTGTACCTAAGAAACTTCTGCATAAAATTTAAAACTGGCTTGTTTTCAGGTCTGTCTTGGTACAGAAAAGGCAGGAGAGTAAGATCTCTAGTGTCAACTGCACGGGACCAGGTCTGGAGGAGAAGCAAACATGCAAATCTCCCGTGGCCATAAATTCAAGGAGTAGTGTTTGGAGAATGAAAGGGAGGCCACCCTTTGCTATTGTCTTCCTCACTTTCCCTTTCAGGGAGGAGCTTCCTTACGGGACAGTGTGGGCTGAACCACTTTAGGTTGACCCTTTGGGTTACATTTTTATTTAATTTTTTATTTCTATTTGTTTTGTATTTTTTTGAGACAGCGTCTTGTTCCGTTTACCCAGGCTAGAGTACAGCACTGTAATCACAGCTCACTGCAGCCTCCAACTCCCAGGCTCATCCTCCTGCCTCAAACTCTGGAGTACCTGAGATTACATTTTTTTTTTTTTTTTTTTTGAGACAGAGTCTCACTCTCTTGCCAGGAGCGAGTGCCGTGGCGTCAGCCTAGCTCACAGCAACCTCAAACTCCTGGACTCAAGCAATCCTACTGTCTCAGCCTCCCAAGTAGCTGGGACTACAGGCATGTGCCACCATGCCCGGCTAATTTTTTCTATATATATTTCTAGCTGTCCAATTAATTTCTTTCTATTTTTGGTAGAGATGGGGTCTCACTCTTGCTCAGGCTGGTCTCGAACTCCTGAGCTCAGAACGATCCGCCCACCTCGGCCTCCCAGAGTGCTAGGATTGCAGGCGTGAGCCACCGCGCCCAGCCAAGAGTAGATTTTAAGTGTTCTCACAACAAAAAAATAGGTGAGGTAATGCATATGTTAATTAACTCAATTTAGCCATTTCACAATGTATACATATTTCAAAACATCACGGACACCATAAATACCTACAATTTTCATTTGTCAATTAAAACAAAGAGAGAAACAAAAAGAAACCTCTACAATGCACAGGTTGCATTGGGCTAAACTCCCCGGGGAACAAGCTCGTGGTCCTCTGAAGAGGGGTAACGAAGCTACATCGAGCTCCTTCTCTCTCTTTCTGGGAACAGGTTTGCTGGGGGAAGAGCAGAATGGCTTGTGATGGGGTACCCAGAGAGCAGGCTGAGCACGCCTGAGAGCAGGATCCTGGAACTCAGACGCACCCGGGGGCAGGCAGATAACAAAAGGACAGAAGCAGGCCTGGTGTGACAGGACTGGAGGGACCAAGTCCCATGCCAAGGGACACCTCCTCAGCTGCTCCAGCCCACTGTCTCCAGGAGGGCTCAGTGGAGACAGATCTTCATCTTTCTTGCAGAGCTTTATGCAAAACCTCCCCCTTTTCAAATGTCTGCCTTTAGAAATACATGCCCTAAGAAGAACCTCATCCTTCAGGAGCCTCGGTTTCCTCATCGGTAAAACGAGGATTATAGTAACATGAGTCTCATAGGATTTTCGAGAAGATCAAATAAAATGGAGTGTATAAAAATGCTTCGTAAATTATAAAGTGCTGTATAGTGTTAACGGAGGCACCTGTGAAAAGCAAGTTCTCTCCAGTGGTTGTGATGATGTATTTAAATAGCCGGGCATCACCCACCTATAGAATCTGCACAACAACAACAGGGACCTTTTTAAAACAATAATCAGATTATAACCCTCTAATGGCTTCCCATCTCAAAGTACAATCAAATGTTCACCTGTCTTGCCAAGCTGTGAGTGGTCTGGGCACTGTTGTCCTGCCTGACCTGATCCCCCACTCACTTAGCACACTCCAGCCACAGTGCCCTTGTTCCTGTTCCGTAACTGCAGCAGGCTCACTCTGCTCTTAGGGCCTTGGCTCTAGACAACTACTTGGCTGGAACCCTGACCTCCTACCTGGTGGCTTTATTCTCATCATTCAGCTCTCAGGTTACCATCACTGTCTGAGGGGTACCCCAATCCGAAAAAGCTACCCGGTCACTCTCAGCAACAGCACCCTGTTTAATTCTTGGCATAGCCTCTCTCACTGTCTGACATAGTTCTTGTTTATTACTGGTTTGCTTATTTTGCAAATGTGTCCACCACTAGATAGAAGTTCCAATGAAAAGGGACCTGTATAGTCTTATTCACCACTGGATCTGCCAGCTTCTGAAACAGTGTCATTAGTAAACAATGCAATTATGCAATTAGTAAATATTCATTGAAAGAATAGAGTCTTAAAATTGGTGTTGTACTAGAAAGTTTAGAATAGTAGTAGAAAAAGCACTGGACTGGGAACAGGAAAGTCTGCTGGGCCCTACTCCAGACTCACTGAACCAGAATCTCTAGATATCTAGAAATCAGCTCAGGTATCTGGATTTTTTAATAAACACCTCGGGTGGATGATGCTGAGGCAGATGACCTCAGAACACACTTTTAAAAAACACTAGATTCAAAAGTCAAAGACTGAGATCTAGATCCTGTTAATTTCACAAGGTTCTCATGAGGACTCAAGATAATAGGTAGTCAAATTCTTTGCCAATGCCCAGACTTACACAAACACAGATCCAAAAAGCTTTTCCCCCATACCCCTCCTGCCAGGGGCCTGAAATATGTGCAATCGGGAAAGAGAACCTCCATCCAACACCTTCGTTTCATGGAGGTGAGCAAATCTCCCCCCTCTTCCAGATTATACCAGCTCCCATTAGCATTTCTGGCTCTCTAGCCAATCTTAGACCATGGTAACCTGGATATATTTCAGTGTGTTCATGCCATTTTTAGAGTATAGATTTTTACAATTTAATAAAACATTATTCCATTATGGTCTGTTTAACTGTTACCATGGTATCATTACATGGTAACCATGAATAATGAATATTATAAGAAACAACTATGATTGTAGTCCCAGGGCCAAACATTCAAGAGTTTGGTTTTTTCTCAGCTCACTAAAAATGAAACAGACTCTTGTGGAATCATCTGTGGAATCTCACAAAAGACCTATGTAGAAACTAAAAAGGTCAGTGTATCAATTTACAATAAAGAAAACCATAATAATAACTAACATATATTGAATCCTGACTAAGGGCCAAGCACCGTCACACATTACCTTATTTAATACTCACTACTCCATACGTAAGGATCAGGATGCTCTCCACATTCTAGATGAGAATTTTCAAAGCATTAGTAACTTGCCCAAATATCGCATCATTAGTACATTGCAAACTTCGTTTGAAAGCCAGGCAGCTGGCTAGCCCGAAGTCTGTGTACTTACTCACCGAATACACAATACTGAAAGCTCTTATCCTCTGATACCACACCAACTGGTCTACTCTGGCTCTTTATTTTCTATGTTTTATGCTAACCATCCATTTCCCTTTGGAAAAACACCTTCTCTTTTTAGACATAATACCACTGATTATGCCAATATTCCATCTGAATTTCTTATTTCACCTCTTGAAAGTACTTTTGCATATATCTAATCCTATCCATTATGTGTGTTGGTTTTGTAATTTAAGTCTTTGAGTTTGGGGGAGAGGGGTTCCTTGCTGATGCCTGTATTTTCCTTTAATGATCAAGTAAAACCTCTAAATATTTTTTCTATAAACTGACATAAAACTGGGCTTGTATACTTATGCCATTGATTTTTTTAAAAAAATATAAACACAGAGCTTTGCATATATTCCTTGGGTTATCATCTTGTGGTTTTGGACCAATGTTCTAGCTTGTCAAGATTATTTTAAATCATGATTCTATCATCTGCGGTATTAGCTATTCCCCCCAGCTTTCTGTCATCTGTAGATTTTATTAAATGAAACATCCATTCCTTATGCATATAATTGATAGATATGTTGAACTGCACAAAGCCAAGTATAGATAGCATGACAGGAGAGATTAAAGAAAAGAAATATGGCACTGGACCAAGCATGAAGATGAAACTTTAGTCACTAGAACAGACCCCAGATGCAGTACTGAAAAGAGTGTCATTCTACCCTTCTCTGCATATTCCCCGTGATGCCTCATGCAGGCAAATGCACCAGTGTCACTATCACCACTTTTAATACACTTTCATACTCTTCCTTCCCTCTTATAATTCGCTGCCTCAATAGTCAACAAACACTGGATTATGTACTATGAAAAATCACTGTGCACGTGCACCGGGTTACAGAACTGGGGAAAACAAACCGATCACCCTGGTACGATAAATGCTATTTGAGAACAAATGATGAGGCAGACACATAACTATGCTTGATAAGAGATCAAGAGATCAAGGCTTTCTGACGGAGGTGGTACCTGGGTTAAATTTGAAAATCAAGTGCGAATTGTCCAGGCAAGAGTTGGAGATGGAGAGTTTGTCAGGAGCTCAGGTCACAAAGGGCCCCTAAGACGAGATTTCACATTAAAAAGATCAGAAGTCAGGGCCCGGCGTGGTGGCTCACGCCTGTAATCCTAGCACTCTGGGAGGCCGAAGCGGGTGGATCGCTCAAGGTCAGAAGTTCGAGACCAGCCTGAGCAAAAGCGAGACCCCATCTCTACTAATAAACAGAAAGAAATGATCTGGACAACTAATATACATAAAAAAAAAAAAAAATTAGCCGGGCATGGTGGCACATGTCTGTAGTCCCAGCTACTTGGGTGGCTGAGGCAGTAGGATTGCTTGAGCCCAGGAGTTTGAGATTGCTGTGAGCTAGAATGACACCACAGCACTCTAGCCAGGGCAACAGAGTGAGACTCTGTCTCAAAAAAAAAAAAAAAAAAAAAGATCAGAAGTCTTAAGTAAGGACTCCACCCATGAAGTCTCCAATGCCTTAGGTTCTTATCAATCTCTCCTGTCTTGAAAATGCTATGGCAGTTTTTTTCCATCTCTGTCAGTTTGCCCTATAAGAATTATCTTATATTTTTACCCCACTAATGTGCATATCTATCTTACATCCCCGAGTTTCACGGATGAGCTTCAGGACCGGGAGTGTGTCTCTCTCCCACGTTCTCACTAAATCCCCTCATACCATCCTGCACAGTTCTGGCACCAGGATGGTGACGGGCAAATTCTTGATGACTTGACTGGAGGCAACAGCAATGGATGGCAAACAATAGCAGTAGGGAGTCGGAGGAGAGGGTGATAACCAGAAAAAACGGCACACGTAGTCCAAGGCGGCCTGGGAGCAGGACACTGGGACGCAAACTCCATGAGAGCAGGGATCACATTTGTGCTGCTCCCGCTTTGTCCCAAGTGACCAAAAGAGTGCTTGGTTTGTCTTTTGATTAAATAAACAGATAAAATGTGTTCTGTTCTTCTCAGAAGAACTGCAAGTGATAGTTACCGTTTGTGAGCTCAATCTTACTTTCCAAGGACAGATGATTCCTTCGTAGTTCTTTGTTTAGGTTCCTGCATCCGTGGGCTGATGTTGATTTTATGCATGAGACCTTTATTCTTGTCAAGATGCAGTGAGCTTTGGAGGGTATGTAAAACTGGGTTCATACACAATCCTGTCTGATTATTTATTTTACTTTAACCAGTCAGGATATCTACAAAAGGGATGGAAAATAGATTGGAACTTCCATGACGAATCAGTCAGGTTGATTGAGAATGGCTTACTGTAGAAAGTGTGCCACGACCTATTGGTGATATCTCTTGGCCACAAGTGAAGGATATGGTGAGTGGAACTCAAAAGGGCCGTATATATGCCGTCCTTGATAGCTATTGCCCTTAAAGTGGGTTTCAGAAAGATTTTTTTGGAGCAGTCTAAATGTTCAACATCATCCTTCACCTTATAAACTGTGTGCATGTGACTTCATCCTTTTCTTTAAACTTTTTATTATGAAATAAAACACATATACCTAAAACATATTATTAAATAAAAATATATAAGATGTACAAACAAAAAATATGCATTAATAGTTCAACAGTTTGTCCAAAGTGAACATGTATAATACCCCCACCCGGGTCAAGAAATGGAACATAATCTGCATCTTAGAAACCCCTCCTTTCTATTCCCTCCCAAATACTACTTACCAGTATTCTGATTTTTATGAATATCACTTCCTTGCTTTCCTTTATAGTTTTATCAGCTACATATGTATCCCTAAGCATTATAGTTTGGTTTTGCCTTGGGTTTTTCTTTCTTTCTTTTTTTTTTTTTTTGGTACTTTATATAAATTGAATCATATGCTATACATTCTTCTGTGTTTGGCTTCTTTTAATCAATATTATGTCTGTGAGATTGATCCATTCTGTTGCAAGTAGGTGTACCCCCTTCATTTTTCACAGTTGTGAAATATTAAAAAGTGTGAATATATGCCCATTTTATTTATCCAACCCACTGGTGATGGATATTTGGGTTGTTACCAATTTTTATCTAGTTTGAATAATGTTGCTGTGAACTGTCTTACGCACTCTTCTTGAAGCACGCATTTCTGTTGGATCTATACCTAGAGAGTAATTTCTGGGTCATATGTATTCTTAGGTTCAGCAGTAGTGGGTAGTGCCAAACTGGTTTCCATAGCTGCTGCATCAATCTCACTTCCACCAACAACGTATGAGAATGTCAGTTGCCCCACATGCTCACCAACAATTTTTCAGTCAATTGATTTTAACCCTTATGGTATGTGTGTGATATTTTATTGTGGTTTTAATTTTCATTCCTTGATGATTAATGGTCATCTTTTATATATTTTTGACCATTTGAGCATCCTCTTTTGTGAAGTACCTGTTCAAGTCTCTTACCCATCCACCAGATTTGTCACTTCCTTTTTTTTTAATTATAACAGTGATTTCCATCTATTCTAGACACGAGCCTTTATCAATTACATCTTTTACAATATATTCTCCTGTTTGGTGGCTTCCTGTCCACTTTCCTAATGGTGTCCTCAGAGAAAAGAGGCTCTTAATTTTATCTCTTAAATTTATCTTATTTAAGAAGCTCTTATTTAAGCTCTTATTTAAGAAGCTCTTAATTTTATCTTATTGTATCCATTATATCAATAGTTTTCTTTAAATTTCATGCTTTATTTTGTACACTTTGACAAAAATTTCCCTATTTATTTTTTAATTTCAGAATGATACAGGGGTACAAACACTTTGGTTACATACATTGCCTTTGCACCGCCTGATTCAGAGATACAAGCATGCCCATCCCCCAGACAGTGCACACTGCACCCGTTAGGTGTGAATTTACCCATCCCTTTCTCCCCCCTCCCACCTGCCCAACATCCGATGAATATTACTTCTACATGTACACGTAAATGTCGATTAATTAGCAGCAATTTAGTGGCGAGTACATGTGGTGCTTGTTTTTCCATTCTTGCGATACTTCACCTCGATGAACGGGCCCCAGCTCCATCCAGGATAACACAAGAAGTATTAATTCACCATTTTTTATGGCTGAGTAGTACTCCATGGTATACAAATACCACATTTTATTAATCCACTCATAGATTGATGGGTACTTGGGTTATTTCCATATCTTTGCAATTGTGAATTGTGCTGCTATAAACATTCAAGTGCAAATGTCTTTATTATACAATGTCTTTTTTTCCTTTGGGTAAATACCCAGTAGCATGATTGCTGGATCAAGTGGTAGTTCTACTTGTGTCTCTTTGAGGTATCTCCATATTACTTTTCCATAGAGGTTGTACTAATTTACAGTCTCACCAGCAGTGTATGAGTGTTCTTATCTCTCTGCATTCATGCCAATATTTGTTATTTTGGGACTTTTTACTAAAAGCCAATCTCACTGGAGTTAAGTGATACAATCTTTCATTTTTAGCTCTACAGCTACCTGAAATGAATGAATGAATGAATTTGTTTATTTTTGGCATGGTGTGAGACTGTAAGTCATTTCATTTTTTTCCATAAGGATAACTAACTGACCCAGTTTGGGAAAAGACTGCTCTTTATTTGAATCAATTGTTCATATATGCATGAATCTCTTTCTGGTATCCCTATTTTATCCTTTATTCAGGTGGCAATACTACACTGATCTCTCTCCAGTCTTCTTATCCAATGGAGCAAATCCTCCCATTATTCTTCATCAGGTGTCTTGGCTATTCTTGGCCATTTGCATTAACATACACATTTAGAATAATCTTTTCAAGTTCCATTTTAAAATTTCCATTGAGGTTTTCATTGGGAATATATAAAATCTATAGATCATTTTGGAGAGAAGTAAAATATTTGTAATATTGTATTATCCAAGTATGAACATGGTATATGCCCCCTTTATGCATTTTTTTACATAATATTTTTGCATTCTTGCACATGTTTTCTGAGGTTTATTTCTGGGTATTTGAAAGTTTTGATGTTATTAAAAAGAACATTTTTTTAAATTTTATTTTATTATTGCTTGAGTCTGGAATATAGAAATGCAATGTTTTTTGTATATTGGCCTTATATCCAGTGATCAGCTAAACTCACTTATTAATTCTAATAATTCATATGTAGTCTGGATTTTCTACATACCCAATCATATCATATACAAAGCATGAGAATTCATTTTTTCCTTTCCAATCCTTACACAGTCATGCACTGCATAACAACATTTCAATCAATAATAGACCACATATACAATGGTGGTCCTTTAAGATTATAACAAAGCTGAAAAATTTCTATTGCCTAGTGGCTTCATAGCTGCCCTAATGCTGTAGCACAACACATCACTTTTTCTATGGTTAGATACACAAATACTTCCCATTGTATTACAATTGCCTACAGCATTCAGTATAGTAACATGCTGCATAGGTTTGTAGTCTAGGAGCAATAAGCTATAGCCTATAGCCTAGGTGTGTAGTAAACCATACCATCTAGGTTTACATAAATACACTCTATGATGTTTGTACAATGACAAAATTGCCTAATGATGTATTTCTCAGAAGATACCCCTGCTGTTAAGCAATGCATGACTGTACATTCTATTTCTTTTGTTGCCTTGCTACATACACTAGCTAGGATCAGTACAATATTGAGAAATAGTGATAATGGACATCCTTGTGTTGTTCCCAATCTCAAATCTTTTTGATATTATGCCATTAAATATGGTGCTTGCTATTAATTTTTTCAGCCACTCTCTTCCTGAATAAGAAAGTTTATTTCTATTTCTGGTTTGCTAGGATTTTTTAAATCAAAAAATGAGTGTTAAATTTTATCGGATGATTTTTCTGCATAGATTTAGGTGATCATATAATTTGTCTCCTTCATTTAATGTTGGGTAAGTTTTGAATGTCAAACCAACCTTGAATTCCTGGAATAAACCCAAATTGGTCATGACTTATTATCTTTTGTATATTGCTGAATTTCTTTGCTAATATCCTCGTTAGAGTTTTTATATCTATGTTCATAAAAGAACATGGTTTATAATTTTCTTTTCTTAAATCGTCTTCATCAAGTTTTGGTATTAAGGTTATACTGTCCTCATAAATCAAATAGGACAATATGCTCCCTTTTTCTCTTCTCTGGAAGAATTTTTCAGAAGATTGACATTGTTTATTCTTAAAATGATAGGTAGAATTTGTTGAGAAAATCATTTGGGTCTAGATTTTTTTAAAAGATTTTTAATTATGGATTTAATTTCTCTAATAATTATCAAATCATATATATTTACACTTTCTACTATTATCCATTTTGAAAAGTCACATTTTTCAGTGGATTTGTCTACTTCATCTAAATTTTCAAATGTATTTGCATAGTTATTCATACTATCCTTTCATTAAATTTTTAAATGTGTATAGTATTTGTAATTATGTCCCCTTTATTTGCGACATTGTTTGTGTTCTCTGTTTTCTTTATTTTTTTTCTTCTTTTTTCCTGTTCCCTTTTTTCCATGAGGACTTTATCAATTTATTAGCCTTCTCAAATAAACTTTTGGATTTGTTGATCCTCTCTACTCTATGCTTGTTTTTTATTTCATTTGTTTCTGCTTTTATCTTTATTATTTTCTACCTTCTATTTTATTTGAGTTTAATTTGCTGCTATCTCCAAATTCTTGAAATGAATGATTAACAGTGATTTTCAGCCTTTCTTCTTTTCTAATATAAGCATTTGAAACTACATATTTTCCTCTAAGCATGGCTTTAACTGTACCACATGTTTTGATTCACATTTTTATTATTTTTAGTTTAAATTATTTTTTGTTACATATTTTTATTATATCTAGTTTAAATTATTTTCTGAATCCCATTTTCATTTCTTCTTTGAACTATGGGACTATAGAACTATATTTATTCATTTCCAGATATTTGAGGATTTCCCATTTTCTTTTTGGTATTAATTTCTAGCTTAATTGCCTTTGAAAAGTTTGAGAGACTTTCTTTATGTCTAGTAAGTTTTGCAAGTGCCTGAAAAAAAAAGTGTGTATTTTGCTATTATTAGATGCTTTATTCTATATATGTCTGTCAATTCAAATATGATTATAATGTTGTTCAAATCCTCTACATTCTTGCTGATTCATACTCTGCAGGTTCTATTAGATACTGGGAGTGATTATTAAAATTTCCTATTGTAACTATGAATTAGTCTATTTCACCTGTCGGTTTTGTGAATTCTTGTTTTACACATTTTTGTGCTATGTTATTAAGTATACACAATTTCCTATGAATTAAATCTTTTTTCAGTGCAAAGTGTCTCTCTTCATCTCTAGTAATGCTTTGCAAGGTATGTAGCCATACAGTTATGTTTTCACTAGTGCTTGTATTATGTATATTTTTCCTTTCTTTCAACTTTCCAGTATTTTTATGCCTTAGGTAGGTATGTCTCTTATAAACATGGTAAATATAGTAATTTTGAAGTTTGTGTCTCATAGCTCCTATATGTCGATCACATGGGACTGTTTCCATTCCCTGTTGGTTTTGCCAGTTCTCACTCCTGTCATTTTGTCCCCTCATATGCCTAGTTATTTCTTATTATGCAATGGTCTTTGTATTTGGGAATTTGTTCATAGAATTAATTTGAGGTCTAGGATGATGTTATCTTCCCCAGGGAGGAATCCCATTTGTCTCTGTCCTCAGCCATAATAACTTCAATCCAATTTAAAGGTGATTCAAAACTGATCTTAGTCCCTGTGGATCGTTTCTATTTCTGGTTCATCCGTATTCCCAGGGTTCAGATCTTTCCAAGGTCGTAACTCAGGGCTCTCAAGCTGGGAAGGTTCTGATCTCTATTCTATGCCCCCCAACATTACTACTCAGCCTCCCTCTCTAGAACTGGTGAATACCCCTAGTGGAAAATAGGCCCAAATGCTGAACTTATGTCCTCGGCTTCACCTTCCTCTAGATCCTGGACAGGTAATTCTTCACAACCTTGTTAGTTCTCCAATACCTGAAAGCAGATATTATTTTTTCATTGTCCTCAGTGGGACGATCAGTCCAAATTACCTTGTCCACCATTATTAGACAGATGTACAAGTCTTCTCTATCCAGTTTGTTTTTTAATGTACAGTCATGTGTCACTTAACTATGGGGATACATTCTGAGAAATGTGTCAATAAGCAATTTTGTCATTATGTGAACATCATAGATGTATTTACACAAAACTAGATGGTATAGCCTACTACACACCTAGGCTACATGCTGTAGCCTACTGCTCCTAGGCTACAAGCTTGCACAGCATGTTACAGTTCTGAATACTGCAGGCAATTGTAACCCAATGCTAAGTATTTGTGCATCTAAACATAGAAAAGGTAATGGGTTGCATTACCTTAGGACAGCTACACTGTCACTAGGCAATAGAAAGCTTTCAGCTTTGCTATAATCCATGATCAATGTATGTTATATGATGCCATATATGCAGTCATTATATGGCATGTGATTGTAAATAATAATTTGTTATTTTTGTATATTTTCTGATTATGATTACTTTCTTACTGTGAAAGTTATATATTTCCACTTTTAAAAATTTAGAAAATATAAACATGAAAAGAAAATAAAGATCACTTATAATTTCAGCATTCTGAAATGTATTTCCTACTCATCTTTTTTCTATGCATATATACAAATATTTTTAACATAAATGAGATCACACTGTACTTATTTTATAATAGAATTTATTCATATAATATAGTAGAACATCTTGATATTCTAGTGAACATCTTGATATTCAGTAGAACTGCATGGTATTCTAGTGTATGTATATACCACAATTCACTTAAACTGTCTAGAATTGAATACCAAAAATTTTCCAATTATTCAACAACATAAAACCACTGTGAGCCAAGCGCGGTGGCTCATGCCTGTAATCCTAGCACTCTGGGAGGCCGAGGCAGGAGGATCACTTGAGCTCAGGAGTTCAAGACCAGCCTGCACAAGAGCAAGAGCCTATCTCTAAAAAAAATAGAAAATATTAACCAGGCATGGTGGTGAGTGCCTGTAGTCCCAGCTACTCAGGAGGCTGAGGCAGGAGGATCGCTTGAGTCCAGGAGTTTGAGGTTGCAGTGAGCTATGATGGCGCCACTGCACTCTAGTTGGGACAACAGAGTGAGACTCTGTCTCTAAATAAATAAGCAAATAAATAAAAATAAAACCACTGTCAAAAACATTATTTTGCCAAGTATTTTAACAGTTCACAATTATTTCATTAGGATAAATTCCTAAAAATGGAATTGCTGATCGGAAGATATAAAGCATTATAAATATTCCAAATTGTTCTCTACAAGAGTATTATTATGCTTCCATCAGCAATTTGAGAGTGACATTGTTCACTTTCTAAAACCAGATTAGAACTTCTGAGCAATTAATCCCACATCAACTTAAATAAGATTTACCATTTTAAAACAATTTAAAAAGCATTCCAAAGCATTCTGTTCTGCTTCGTGCCATGATTGTGACTTTGTTTTCTTGATTTTGAAAAGGAAAATAAGCCACCGACTTGGGGGTGAAACCTGAGGGATCTAGGGTTTTAGTGATTGGAGACCAGCCCTGTCCTCTACTGGGGGCCTGCATAAAAGTTGGTTTATTCAGGATTGCCAAAGAGGCTGACTGATTTCCAGCCCTCCGGTGGCCAAAGTCGGGCTCCTCTTTCTGTGGGGTAGCCACATACTCTCTATCAAAGACCAGATAAAGTAAATGAGTAGAAAACTTCTTTCTGCAGTCCAGGTAATCTAGAAATTAGTATAATACCTATGCAATATTCTAAAGTAGAAACACTTTGGTGTGAATTCCCTAGTACCTTCAGAGTAAAGTCAAATTCCTAAACAAGGCCTTTCGAGATCTGCCTACCTCTCCTCCCACACCATGGACCTTAACAGCCAGCAATACTGACCTCCTCTCAATTCCCAGATAGACATGCTTTCTTCTTCTCCCCTATACCATGGAAACGTGGAATGCACCTCTTCTACTGTTCACTACCAACTCCAACTTATCCTTCAAAATTCAGCTCAGGTGTCACCTCTGCTAGGAAATTTCCCCTGACTCCCACAGCCTGGCATAGGAGTCACTTGTCTTAGCACACTTCTTGTTAATCTCTAGCACCTCACCTGGCACTCTGCACTGTCCTTTGCTTGTCATTCACTACATTAAGAACTCAGGATATCAGAGACTATGTCATATTTCTCCGTATACACTGAGCACTGCCCTTGGAAAATAACAGGTACTGGGGAAAGGCTTATTATATTAAGTCTTTTCTTCCCCTATAGACATTTTTTCATTCATTTCCACAAATCCAGGACTTTATTTTTATTTAAAAAATGCAACTTATGGTGACAGTGAGACTCTGTTTCAAAAAACAAACAAAAAAAAAGGAATAAAAAAAATGCAACCTAAAAATCTGGTTCCCACTAAGTAATAGTTGGATGTAGTTGCATAGCATTCTAGGATGATAAAACCAAGAAGGATATAAGTAATCACAAACCCAGTCCTTTACTTTTATGGGCAAGAAACTGAATTTCAGGGAGATAGAGTGACTTATCCAAGGTCATACTGCAAAAGTTCATAGTAGAAACAGAATGAGATGTAGCACTTCTGATTTCTAGGGCCATGTGCTTCCCACAAAGTTAAGGCTCTTAGGAGCAGTAGCCCAGAGGAGACAGCACTTAACTCACAAAAAGGAATCTCTAATGGAGGAATTTTAGATGCCGTGGCCCCCTACTAGGGAGATAGCTGGCATCTCTCATCTTATGCCACATACATCTGCCCAAACCAAGGAAAGAGAAATTCTAAAGTATCAACATGGAGAAAAAAAAGAACCATGATTCTATGTGTGTTTCGTAAAGGGGAATTTGTTTTATGTTCAATTTCATATATCATCTTCAAGGTCTTGAAGGCTAATTTTAGTCTTTTTGAAGATGAAGAAATAAAAATACTATGCCACACATGCTTTTTAAACTAGGTATTGATGAATTAAAACTCAGTTTCAAAGATTTACATTTCTTGGCTTATTTACTGCTGTAGACTTACCCTGCGAAAAGAGCAGATATCTGCTTCTAGAACATATCATGATACAAATTGATAAATTTGACAAAGATATCTACCTGCCAGCTGACTTTTACACTCCAATTACATTATTTTAGTTTTATTTCTAAATATTCTTGAAGAATAAAATAGTTTGAAATAGTAAACTATTAAGGCGCTTGTTTAATGCATGGGATAGTACAGCACACTGGTAAATAGCACGGGCTCTGGGGTCCGACTGTCCAAGTTTGGGACCGTGACTTCTAACCAACTTTGAGCAAACTACTTAGCATCTCTGTGCCTGGGGGCTTCCTCATCTAAAGAATGGGGACAATAACAGTACATGTTTCAGGTGGCTATTTTGAGAATTAAATGAGATAGCAGAAGTAGAGTGTTTAGCACAATGCCGGGCACAGGGTAAGGCTTGGTGTCAGTTATTATAGCAGGGGCTCTATAAATAAATGTTAATTGAAAACAATCAACAGATTCATCTGGGGGTGGGAGTTAACCACTCTTGCCCCAAAATGCAAATGCCCTACTATTAGAATAATTTTAGAGAAGAGAATATATCCTCATTGATTCCCCATAATATTATGCCACATGAGACCTATAAAAGAAAACTTGATGAAATACAGACATTAAATGTTATCACATAACCATCCATAAATTCTGGGTTTCCTCAAAGCAGTTCTTCCAAATCATAATTAAGGGTTTGAAAGTCAAATGATTTAAGTGCTAGTTTTAATTACCGCTTGGTGAACTTTAGCGTGTTAGAATTGTCACAACTTTCCTTAAGGATTACTCTGAAGCCAGGCAATACAGTGGGAAATTATTAACTCCTACTTCGGTACAGCAATTATCTGCATTACAAGGTTTATGCAATTAGCTGTTTAAGATGTCATTATATTTTGCCATCTGGTACACAGGAGTTTATGCATATGAACAGGCACGTGTTGAAGTGATTTTCACTATATGACTTGTTCTCAACCCAAGTCATCTCTCTAATGAGGGGAAGTTGCGGTGCACCGTACATTAGTGGCAGGTGCACACTATCAAGCTTCATTTTCATCGAAGACTTTCATTTTTCCATTTTAAAGTATTCTGCACAAGTGCTGGAAAATTAATTAGTCTTTCGCAATTGAACAACGGCTGCAGACATGCTCCTTAGCAGTTAGAGGGGGGCACGGTTTGAGCTGGGGGCCACTTGTTCTCCTCGCCCGGACGGCTGCAAGGAACCCACATTGGATGAAAAGCCAGGGCGTGATCCACTGCAGTGGACCTCTTATAGTCAAGAGGGAAAGGAGGGCCTCGCTGCAGGTCCCCTGGGCCTTTGCACCCAAGGGCGAAAGCACCACGGCGTCTCCCCTAGACCCCGACGCGACCTCGACGCCGCGGCTGTCTCTGAGCGCTGGTCCCGGACTGAAGCGCATTAAAACGGCGCCCTCTGGTGTCCGCTCGCGGCCACCGGGTAACAGCAGAGGCGATAGGGGCCGAGTTCAACTTGTCACTACTGTTCACAAACTTTGAGAGCTCTGCAACTCTAAAAAGTGCCTGGCAGTCTGCGGATGTTGTGTCCGGGGCCCTCGCTGTCGTGCAAAGCTGGGGTACGACCAGAAATCAGCCCTGTTCCCCTGGACCCCGGGCGGCGTCTCGAGCTCGGGTCCCGCGCAGGAAAGAAGGACACCCCGAATCACGACGGCAGCGGGGTACGGGGGCGGCTGCGGGCTCCAGCCACAGCAGCCCACACTCGGCGCGCACCTGCCCCGCGGCGGGCCGCGGAGAAGCTCCGGGGAGTGGGGCGCCGGCGAGGGGAGGGAGAGGCGAGGGGGGATGAGGACGGGGGTGCCGAGCTTCCCCCGCCCCGAGCCTCCCGTTGGGGCTTTGTTGGTTGGTTCTGTCTGAATCGCCGAAGCGCCGAGTCGTCCCGGAAAGGCGCGCGGGCACCTAGCCGAGGCCGCCCCGCGATGCCATTGAAATGTGACACTGACGAACGAGCTGGGCCCGCTGCTTTCTTTGGAAGAGTTGGGAGCAGCCAGTCCAGAGCACTGTGGCTCTCGGGTTCCCTGGGAAACGTTCTCCCCGCACCTCTTCCTGCCCCCAGCATTGGCACCATTGCTGCCCACTCCCGTCCCCCCAGACACACAGACACACACACACACACACACACACGCACACGCACACACACGCACACACGCACACACACGCACACACGCGCACGCACACACACGCACGCACACACGCACGCACGCACACACGCACACGCACACACGCATGCACACACACACGCGCGCACACACACGCACACGCACACACACACGCACACACGCACACACGCACACGCACACACACACGCACACACACGCGCACGCACACACACGCACACACGCGCACGCACACACACGCACGCACACACGCACGCACGCACACACGCACACACGCACACGCACACACACACGCACACGCACACACGCATGCACACGCACACGCACACACACACGCACACACGCGCACACACGCACACACACACACGCACGCACGCACACGCACACGCACACAGAGCCCTCACGCGTTTCCTCTTTCCCAGTCCAAGTGCCAGAGTCTAAGTTCAGCTGCGGGAGGATTGGGTTGTGGCGGGAAAGAACGTTCTGACCACAGGGAAGTTGGACTTTGTTGGGTGTGAGTCAAGAAAGTCGCCCCTTTAGCTTTTTGTTTTGAGGCTCTGATTGGAGCGATGGCTTTCACCTCTTTATATTTGGCTCGTGGGAGGCGATAGAGAGGGGACAGAAGAAGGGGACCGAGCACCCTGAAAATGATCCCTTTTGTCATGTTTCTGCACCAGCCTTTGTTGGGGAAGCGCGTGGGGGGAGAAAGGAGGGAGGGCAGGTTTGGTGCTTTATAAGCAACCAGCAAATACTTCTGGAGAGATAACAATGTGTGAAGCACTGAAGCAGACACCACCGGCGGTTATTGATAATGAAAAGAGGAACTTGCAAACTAACTAGGGAGAGTAAGATTCAAAAAAGGGACAAACTGGTTTAAGTGTCCAAATGGGTGCAGCCTGGCTGGTATACAAATACTGGATAGGTAGAATTGGAACTGGCTACTAGAGTCTCAGAACATCTGTATGTGGACATCCCTGTAAGTCAATTGCAGTTCAGAGTTTATTCTACCAAGGTTCAGCCCAGGAAACAGATACTTAGGAAAGTCTGAGATGAGGATGCCAAGAAAAAGAGCCAATCATTCGTGTTGGAAGAAAAAGTTGGACTAGTAAATCAAGCCCAGATTGAGAAGGCTAAGGAGGTGTGGAATCTTCTGGATAAAATAGGGAAAGCATGTGCTTTGGGGCCAGGCTGGCACAGAAGCATCCCCATCTATGCCTCTTACAAAAGTATAACTAGGTGTCTCTGTTTCCCTCTGTGAAATGGGGATAATTATGCGTTGATATTGTGAGGATTACACAGGGTTAAATGAGACAATGTCCTCAGCCCTAAACACATTTAGTATTTTTCCCTCTCAGTTATTTCAAAATTGTTACCATAATCTATAGGTTTCTTCAGGGCATCTTTAGGAGTTCTTCAAATAAACATGTGAGTATGCTCATCTTGTTTATGTTCAGTCACCTCTGCTGCTTCAGATACTCAGGAGTCCATGCTATATTGATATCTTTTGCAGCATCTAAATTATTTGAAAACACTGACTTTTTGCTACAAGTTTCTGGTAATCAACTTTCTAAGCAACTGTCCCATTAGGTTGGTCCATTTAATGTCGATATTGTATAAAATCAGTTTATTAGACTCTCACCAATGGTTCTGACTGTAAACTCCAACACTCACAATCAAGAGCAACAGTTTGGCTTCTCAAACAAACTCCATACCTGTCTTTTGCAAAAAGCCATTTCATTGTCATAAGTGTCTGCTTTCCCAGAGATGAAACCACAGAGAACCACCTCTGGCCTGTGATTGACTCAGGGAGATATCCATATTCAGAAGTCCTGAGACTGGGACTTGGGAAGGTCAATGCTCTGATATAACACAGATGATATGAAGAACACTAATGAGTTTCAAAGTGTCCTATAGATTGGACCATAGATCTGCCCTTTCTTCACTGAAAAGAGCCCTGGATGGCTCACTAGGGGATAGGTATGAAAAAGTAGTAGCTAAGGTTTCCAGAAATATACTTATCCACACTCTTACACTGACCATTATGTGTTACCATGACATAAAAGCACAATTACAAATCAGAGAATAACACAGGTGTCTCCAAGGTACAATGCTATCTCTTATGTTTACCTATGTGACCGCGTGTAAAATGAGGCCATAGCTATAGTTCCCAACTGTTCTAAAGGCTTTTCTCAAGTCATTCGTTTATATAGTTATACCTGAAGATGATGAAATGAATAATATTAAAATTCTAGGATGAAAATGGAAGGAAATACGTCAGCTCGATGTTTGAGCTAGGGTGTATGTTCTTTGAACATTATCCCCATCATTTTATTATAACAAAACTAAGGCATGGACCTGGGGAGTGGAAGAATGGGAGAAATTCCTACTGTAAAGCTTAGAATGTAAACTCTAGGAGAAATACAGGACTATATTTCTGCTAACACCTAGAATAGGGTGGAACACACAAAACATATTTCACTAATATGCATTTCAACTGATTTTTCTTCACAAAGCCCTTTTATCTGATTACCAATTAGTCTCCAAAAACTGACAATCCAAAAACCTGACCTTAAATTTGATAACTTTATAGTGTTAGTTACACAACAGAGTTTACCTGCTAACAAATTCTCTGTGGCATCTGTTTCAAAATGAAAATCTATTATATTATTAGAAACACTCCCACCGTATAGAAGCTGGAGATGAATTGCCAAAGTCCAAGCTCCCGATAATGCATTGAAGCAGAAGCATCATGGATGGACCCAGCAGGAGAAAGAAGATGAGATGTACACATTTCTATACAATGTCCAACTAAAATCCTTCTATTCCTTAACTTCCAGGCCTTTTGATGAGTTTAGTTGTTCTCAGTTGTGAAAAAGAAGGTGTTCTGGATAGGAATGATGGTTTGGTTAGGTACTTAGCCAACTAACAAGAAGGGAAACTAATGAGTAATTATTGCACAACGGCAAAACGGAAGTGCTGAAAGGAGCATAATTTGTTTCTCTGAATAATCCAGTCCTTTCATCATAAAATGTTAGTATTACATGGACACAGGCCAGCAAAAACACTTGATATACAAAAATGTTTATTGGAAATAATTTCCATAACCAGATCAATGAAGTGCTATCACTGTAGTTTAGATGCTGGCACACGACAATAACTACATTATACCAAACTTTTCATTATAATGGTATTCGTAATAATGAGATTTGGTTGGTTTGATCGTTAACTAAATATAAGTTATTCATATTTATAAAAGTATAAATCAACTCATCTTTTGACTTCTCCCAATGCACCCATGCTCCCTTCGTCCACTGTCAATATTTCCTTAGGAAACTGTAATAATCTACCATCAAGTGGGGCTGCAAACACCATCCTTTACCACATCTTCAGCATGGTGAAACCACCAAGGTAGCTGCCTCTCCTGCCTGACCTTTCTGGATAACTTTTACAAGTGCCCAAAGCCAATTGGTACCACCCTAATTTGCGATGTAGTGGAAGACACCTGGATGTGTAGTCAGACGATCTGAGCTTTCCATGATGGGTTCTACTGCTTCTCTGTGGAATTTTAAGTGACTCCCTTGACCCCTCTGAACCTCTATTTACTCTTCTGTAATAACAGAATTTGGTCGTGCTTCACAGGGGTGTTGTGAATTTTATATGTAAAATTCCTAATGGATTAACTCAGCACACAGTAGGTGCTTAATAAATTCATGTTAAAAGTAGATTCTGGCCAGGTGCAGCAACACATGCCTGTAGCAACACATGCCAGCTACACAGGAGGCTGAGGCAGGAGGATCCTTGAGATCATGAGTTCTAGACAGTATATCATCTCACCTGTGAATGTCACTGCACTGCAGCCTGGGCAACATAGCAAGACCCCATCTCAAAAAGAAAAAAAAATGGTAAATTCTGAAATATAGATCTGGGGTTCTTGGAGTAGGGAAATTTTTAACAAGCAGGAAAAAATATAGCGACTATTTATGTATACCATATAAGGTTGTGAAAATTAAATGATAATTAACAATTAAATGATAATTAGCAGGTCATTTAAAAAATTAGATGATAATTGAATAATAAGTAGTAATAGTAAGTCATCTACAAATATAATATGTCATTTGTCTATTTATCTATGAGAGGATATTAGCTAGTTATCAAAATTTCCACTAACCCAGTCCTGTATCTCACTCAAACACTCGAGCCTCTTAACTCTCTCTACCTCCTTCTAAGGCCCTAATCGTCAGGAAACAGAAAGCAGCTAGAGAAAGTCTAGTTTAGATTTCTTAGGATAAAAAATGGTTTTTCATATTAGAAATAGGTGAAAGTTCTCTATAGGGAGCCTACAGTTTTCCACATACATTATCTCACTTAATTCTCACGATGACTCTGTGAGACCACTATTCCCCTTTTAACACATTGACTGCCACACTAGAAAAAAACTTTTTTTCCTTGGGGCCAAAGTGCCTTATTATGAAAGTAGAACAAAAATTTTGAAAACAAAACAATCCTTTCTAATTTAATGAAAAATGAAATCTATTGACTTCTATTCATTTAAGTCATGTTTTTAGAATTAATTCGTCAATATTAATTGTAAAAATAAGAACATCAACAAGTAAGATTTTCATGAACCAACTTCAAGGTTTTGCCCAAGTTTTGCTTCCTGAGGCCCCAGACTCAAAACTAGTGTGAGTTAAATACAACTCGCATGGCAGTTATGTGTTAAAGGATGAGGAAATGGAGACTCAGATTAAGTAACCTGTCCAAGGACACACAGCTGCTCTTCTCAGTGAAACATGCTGCACCCCATGAAAACAGCCAGGGGGAGATATTGGAGTCAAAGTCCCGGGAAAATTGTCAGCGTGCAAACCCTGCCTGTCCAATCAGAGCTGCTACCTCTTTAGTACTGGAAGCCCCCAATTCCTGTAATCATCCCACAGTTCCCCACTCCACGAGAGCACATTCTCAATGCTCCTCAGGACTCTTACTGCTGCCAACAGACCCATAACTCAGATTCAGGAGCTGAGAGACGGCTCAGGACAAAACAGGGCCTCCCTTTGGACAGGGCCACGGTACTTGGCAGGAGCGTCTCCCTCTCTCCCTCCTGCTATGCGGAACTCGCCTGTAGGTGGCGCCGCGCTTCGCTCAGGGGAACTCGGAGGGCGAGGACACGGGTCACCAGCTCCCTCCCCTGAAGGCCAATTTAAATAGTCCCTTGGCTTGAACTCAGCGCAGAAACCTTGGTGATGTGGACGTGCCCTCCCACCTCCGCCTTCCCTGCCGCTCTTCCTCTCCCCACTCCCGGCTCCCTCCCCTCTCGGGGCCGCGGGGCTGGGGAGCCGGTAGCCTGCGCTTCCTCCGCGGCTGGGCTCGCGAGCGAGATCTCCAAGCGCTCCAGGCTGAGCCCGGCGCTCCGGGGCGGTGCTTGGATCCCAGACCCTCGGGCCTGCCGGCTCCCCCACTCCCAGCACCCGCTTTGCCCGCAGCTGTAGCGGGGGTGGAGGGATGGGGGGGCCGTGTGACCCCGTGAGTGCTGGGCGGGGCGGGGCAGCTTTAAAAACTTCTGAAAGGCCTCGTTTAAAGCCTCAAAGGACAGAACTTGGGCCGGAAGGCGGTTTCCACGCAGGGGCCTAAAAGGGGGCGGGGGGTGCACCTGCAGGGCCAAGAGCGCGCTGCCTGGGAAGGGGGTGCGGTTACCCGCGAGCGCTGCAGCCCTCGCCCCGCACTCACCGCCCGTCTGGTGCAGCCGGCGGCCCCTCGGCTTTCATCCTCCCCACGGGACAGCAGCCGGGCGGGGTGGGGGCTTCTTTGGCCAGCGCATTCCCCGCAGGGTCTTCCTTCCCTCCAGCCCCTCCCTAGGAACCCGAGATTTCGCAGCAAAGCTGAATTGCTGGATTTTAACTCCAACCCACCGGGGTGGGAGACCGCTGAGGAAACAGGCATTGCAAAGGAAGAAGTGTTCCCATTTCACATCCTTGCCCCCTACAAAAAACCCTGGGGAGGGTGAGAAGGAAAGGAAAGCGGGAGGAGGGGCGGGTTCTGGGGTGGAGGAGGAGGCGGCAAGGGTTGCACGGTGGCGGATGGGAGAGCGGTCCCGGCGGCGCTGGGAATCGCCGCTGTCTCTGCGCGCCCTGGTTGTGCCACCTCCTGGCAGGTGGCGAGGGGCCGCGCGGCCGCCGCCGACCAGAGCAGCTTTGCGGCAGACAGGGAGCGGACACGGTCCCGCGCGCGGCCGAGAGAGACGGACTAAGGGGATTGTCATTAGCAGGGCATTAGCAGGATCATCATCCTCCAAAGTCCTTCCTATAGAGGCTCTTGAGTGAATTAGGTAAATGATTTGCTCCATTAGTAGTTTCTGAAGAAGACATTTTCTCAGATCTTCTGAAATTGAGCGCGTTAGCCAGGGAGCAAATGCGTGGGGCCTTCTCTCCACTACCTGCGGTCGCACTCGAGGAGAATGGCTGAATGAGTCAGTGAGGACCTCCGGGGAGAGGCAAAAGTGGAATTTAATAAAGCTGAATAATTTGGCTAAGGAAAAAGATAGTTACTGAAAATAGAGTAGTGAAAAAGTAAACTACGTAAAGTTTATTATTTTGCTTGATGTCCTTTTTCCTTGATCTGAGAAAGTAAAATACATGAGAGTTGGGGGATTTTTTTTTCCAATTAGCTTTTACTACAGTATCTCAAAGTCCTTGAAAATTTTAGTGAATTTTAAGAAGCAATAGTGGCTGACATTTCAGGCAGCGAAAGTGTGGCGAACAGATGGGTAGACTCGAAGAGCTTGGTTGCAACATTAGCTCTCAAATTTAACATCAACTTTTATTTTAAAAAATAAAATAGGGTGGTATTTTTTATTAATATTTTATTATCTTAGGATGTAGGGGACACTGAGAAGGAAAGAGACGAGAGGGAAACTAGAGCGATGGAAAAAACAGAAAAGAGCGTTTAACTGTAACATTTTGGTCTTCAACGAGTCCCAAGTCAGCGTCCTAATACCCTGCATATTTCTGGTAGCGTTAACTCTCACCGGAATATTGGCGGGCCTGGTCTCTAAGCACGTCTTAAGAAAGGACAAGCTTAAACAAAATAATTTCCCTTTTGTGAATTTCTTGCCCTTGCTTCATGCAGTAGCCTTAGCAGAAAGAGGGGTCCTCCCTCTCCCAGTGGCCTGAGCTGAATTTGCTACATTAAAATCTGCAGGTGTGCCCAGCGTTCCCAGCGCTGGAACCGAGACCTGGGATGAGAAACAGAGGGCCCGACGGCAGGGCAGTCTGGATACCTTGCCCAGGCATTTAAGCGGAAGAGGACTGGCATGTTGGGATTATCCCCCTGATATTAGCAAAGCCAAGAGATCTAATTTCCTGCAAACTTATCCACTTTGCATGCAGCACCCGCGGTATACAGGATGAAAGCAACATTTTTACCCCTTAAGACTAAAATGTAACCTTTTAAATACTCCCTATTCCTGGGTTGAAAGCATGTCAAGGGCTCAAGGGCTCAAGTTTGTATTGCACACTGGGCAAGTGGGATTTATCAGGGTGCAAAAAAGAGCAAGAAACTTTGTACAAGTTGGAATCAGCATTTGAAGAGATAGTTTAAGAAGGTGCTACATAATAGCCTGGTAACTGCAAGAGGACTAGAAATGCATGAGGTGCATTTGTGTTTGGGAAGAGGGATTGAGGGTAGAGGCTTGGTGCACTGCAGTTTGAATGTTTTAAGGTTTATGGGAAAGTCTTATCATGAAGCTAGAAGGCTATACTTTCTCAGCAATGTACTCCTAGTGATTTTCCCCCAGACTTATGAGGGGCGGGGGTTAAGATCTTCACAAGCTCCCCTGGCCTGAGGAATCACAAAACTTATAAACTCTGCAAAATTTCTCTTAAGTTCATTATACAAAACACAGAAGACTAGAGCACAAAATAATTAAAGTGGTGATTTCCCCTAGACGACAAATCAGGCACAAGCACGCCCCTTCATCTGCACCGGCACCAAAGTTCCCACTCTGGGTCCACATGCTACCAGCCAAAGAGCAAGAGCTTATCCACTTCAAGTGTGTGAGGAGCAAGGCTTGATTCGGGGTCCAAACACACTTACAAAACACAAAAGCGGGGGCTCAACTCTGAGTGTTGGAGGGAAGAGTTACTCCCAAAGAAGTCTGGGGACTTCCAGCAATCAGTGAAAAACAGCCCGGAAGGTCTGCAATCTGTCAGTTCCAGGGGCAGTCACTCCATCCCACAGCTCCACAGCCTGGAGCGTTGTGGTTCAAAAATTGGAAACTGCGGTTTTTAGTTGGGTCTGGGTCCTGCCTTTCCCTCCTTCCTCTTCGTCGGGCCCTCTCTGTAAGCGGATTTGCTTTTCCATGCATCGCTGGCAAGTCGTTTTTAGGAAATCTTGCCTCTGCAAAACGTTTTAAACATGGTAATATATTGCAGTCTTATTAAGTCTCCTTCCAGAAGCACGTGAAAGGGGCTCTGTTTTCCTGACAGATTCAGGAACTCAGCTGTCTGAGCAAGACTGGCCCAAGGAAGGCTTGGATTGACTCCACTATCCACTTAAGTGAAGACAGCATTTTTTTTTTCGTTTTTTGGTTTGTGTTTGTTTGTTTGTTTGTTGTTCTCGTTTGGTTGGTTTTGGTTTTGGTTTTTAACGCCTAGGAGATTTTTAATTCACATAATACTCCCTCTAAAAGGAAAAAAAAATCATTGAACTTGTTCCCTTCGTTATAAGCGCCGTATGACAGGCTGAGGGGACAGGCTGCAGAGTCGGTGGACCACGAATTAATGTGGAGAACGAAGCGGTTCCGGCTAGGTTCCCGGGGCTGGAGCACGAGGAGGGGAGGGGATAAAGGTTCCTCACCGGTCGCAGCTAGGGAGAGGGGGGCCGTGCAAGGAGACCCTTTTATTTAAAGTTGGGTTGTGGTGGGTATCTGATCTTTCTTCCAGGACAATTCGCCCAGGAGCCCCGCGAGTTTCAGCTTCCACCATGAAAGTAAGGGTCTGTTCTGTCGCGTCGCCCCCTCCTTCCTCCTGGGATGAGCCGGGCCGGCGACCGAGAAGGGGGCGCGGCACGGGGTCAGCTCCGGGGCCAGAGGGCGGCGCCCGGCAGCTGCGCTCTACGGCCTCCTCCAGCAGCCTGGCGGTCATGACCTTGCCCTGCAGCCCCCGCGCCTCCGGCTCGGCTTCTCCACCTGCCCTCACCCCAGTCGCTCAAAGTGCCTGCAGTGGGAAATCCCCGTGGTCCGGGTGGATGGTGGTCGAGGGCAGAATTGAATTGGTTTATGTTCAAATTCCCCTAGAAGCTCTGAAACTGGGAATGTCCGCGGGCTGCCAGGGACAGTTCCTAAGTTCCCACCCGGACGCCGCAGGTCTCGGATGCTCTGGGAGGCCAAACGCCCGCGGCTTCTGGGTGCCAAGTTGCTGCGAACAGGGAGAAATGAAACTCGCCAGGTCTCCCACGTAGAGCTCTTGAAATTTTTAAAAGTATGGGTACCTTGAATTTCCTTTCCGACACTGACAGTGCTTCTTTAGAAGAAGGGTGTGTGAGCGTGCGCTAGCGATGGTGGGGATCCCCGCCTGCTAAAGTCTCATTCCGGCCTCCGCAAGCGGGAAGAGGAAAGGCAAGTAGGTGGAGTAGAAGGCAGCGCACCCTCTTCTATGTTTTTATTCATTTACTTCGGAAATCGTGTTACTGAAATTGATCGAGTGGAGTCGTGTGCTCGGAATGAATGAATTTTTCTGTCTGCGCTCTCAGCAAGACGCTTTCTGACTAATGGAGAACTTTACCCGGGAGCCTGCAACCCCCAAACTTGGTGTCCAACACCACCCGGGGCGTCCCAGGCCTGACAGCCTTCAAAGGGGCGGTCTCTCCACCAGTTCCTGGAAAAAGAGTTAGTGCACCTGGGGTTTCAGAGTGCACGGAAGGAAAGAAGTGGGGCATTACTTTCCAACAAGCAGTGACCTAAGCCTGCCAGCGCCTACCTTGTTCTGGAAACACCTAATCTCCACTTCCTCTATAAAGCTTAACTGCAGCTCTCCTCCAATCCCAAATTGCAAACACTAGCAGAATTGCTCCCTTAAGCATTCCATTCCTGTGACCCTTCCTGAAGCTTCCTTCGAATCTGCACTCTGGGGGTCTTTGAGAGAGGAGAGAAATTCATGATGTTGGTCTTTCATTTAAAACTAATAATGACACAAAGGGAACATGCCTGAGATCTGGGATTGTTTTGACTTCATAATTCAATGACAGAGACTAGGCCTGAGGTAACAAGTTGTGTAGGAAAGAAAGTATCAAAATAGGAACAGGCAGGAACTGATGCCTTGGAAACTTCTCTCCAAAGAAAACCTTGGCTTTCTCCCACCTGGATACTCAAGACACACATTAATAAGTATGCACTCAACATATAGAGCCAATATTACATATTTGCATGGATCTGGTCAAGTGGGGAATTCTCAACTGTTTCTTAACTATTATATGTACAGGAACAGAATTTTGGTAGGGAAATGTTCTGGCCTATTCTTACTAATAATAAAGACTGCTGAGCTCCTTGCTTCACACTGACATCATAAAAGCCAGATAAAATAAACTGCTTAGAGGCCTTAGTTGAAATCCAGAAGAAGTTCAAAGATCCCTCTATTATATTTGACCTCGCCTTCTCTGTGTTTACATTGGAGTAATAATAACCTCTAACATCCATTGAGTTATTCGTTACATGTGCCATGCTCTGGTCTAAGCACTTTTATATGACAACTCATTTAATCCTGACAACAGCCCTGTGAATTAGTTGCTGTTATAACCCCATTTAATAAATGCAGGAAACTGAAGTATAACTAAACTAAGTAATTGTCTACAAATACTCAGCTAGTGCATGTCAAAACTAGCTAGCGGTTTGGCTCCAACACCTGTGCTCTTGACCACTGACCACACAGACAAGAAAGGTATGCAACAGTGGTCCCTGAATGTGACCCTGCTTGGAGTTGTTTTCTGAAAAAAGTAGACAGGAAGTAATTAATCCCATTAATTTGGTCAATCTAGACAGCCAGCCTGGCACAGAAGAACTCTTACCCACTAAAAAGTTACCTTCCATGAATTATCCAAGTGATTCAATGCATTTTGTATACAGACTATAAATAAACAAGAACACTGAAAATTGTTCCAGTGCCAAAATCCTTTTTGCTGATCCTTGAAAATAGTCTTTTCCCCCTTACCCCCAAAATATAATTATAAGATTACATTGCCATTCTCAAAGAGCATTCATTACATGCTATATATACTTCAGAGCTAGGACAATAACAGCTCTTAATATAGATACAACATTTATTGTTAAGGACACAGGCATGCTGGACTCATCACTTTCATCACTATCAGTTTAAACTGATGCCACCTGAAGAATGTGACTTCTTTTTCTCTCTACATGACCACTCCCCCCATCATTATTCCCTCCTAGATAGAATCATGGAGTGTCAGTGCAAAAAAAGAACTTAGAAAGCACATCATTTACCCTCTACAATTCACAGATGAGCAAAGAGGACCATAGAAAAAGAGAGACCTGCCCAAGCTTACAGGAAACCCAGGACTCCTTACTTCCAGTTCACGCAGATCAGTCCTCTTCCTCCAAAACCAGATTATCCCTTAGAGTTGATAAAAAAGTATTTAGACTAAAAGCACAGGTTTTAAAAAAGTTTTAGCAACCCTCTTTTGGCCCAAGATATATAAAGAAGGGGCTGTCTTACTCCTTTCTTCCTTTCAGATGTGTTCCTGGAATGTCTTCACCAGATGTTTGCCCAAGAACTTGCGATCTCAGAGTCTTCAACATGTGCGTGCATTTTAAAAGCAGCGTTTTAGATCTGAACCCAATTAATGATTTTTGCCTTTCTTTTTTTAAAAAAAGAGGGATTTTAGTTTTGCCTGCAAATGATCCGAGTCTTTACAGAGTCTGCGTTAACGTCAGTCAGTTTCCACTCTGGGACGTGCCAGTCTCACAGTCTAGTTTTGTTCAGACTTTATTTTGCTCCAAGCTGCATTACAAGCCACTTGTCCACACTGCAAAAGGTGGGAGTAGGGGGCTGGGGTGGTGGGCTCTTTTGCTCTCCCCCCCCCCTTTCGTATACGTGAGGCAATCTGGAATCATTCCATTTGGTTTTGGCTTTGGCGCGCGCGCGCACACACACACACACGCACACGCACACACACACACACACACACACACGTGTACCGTGCATATGTGGGCGCCTATGGATCTGTGTGTGCGCGCGTTTGTGATTTAAAGTGACAGAACCAAGAGCTGGACTGAAGCAGTGAATTATTTCGCGTGATAAATCAACTCGATTGTCTCCACACTGTACTTCCATTATTCACCCGAGTGCTCGGTGGTTACGGCGGACTTGCACTGCGGCAAAAACGTCCTCGCAGCCGCTCCTTTTGTGGCCCCTGCGGCGGGTGCGGCGGGTGCGGCGGCGGTGGCGCGGGGGCGCGAGCACGGATTGATTTTTCAAGATCGCGTCTGCGTTGGTGCAACTTGCCAAATGGAATCGAGTTGACTGCAGAGGCCTCCCAGGACGCTTGTGGATTGGTCTTTGTACCTGCGATTTTTAAAACGTTTTTTCTTTGTGGGGAGGAGCCAGGCTGTTCGTGCAGGAAGGGAGATACACCTTTTGTGTTTTATTTTCCTTTTACTCCTTTTAAAAAAATGAAAATGGCCACCGCCGCTTCCCGAGCTTCGGGGAGGCCAGACCTTTGCAGATAGGGAGATGACGCTTGTAATCCTGTTTCTTCCTTCTGTCCCTCCTTCCCTGCCTCCCTTATCCCCCCTCCTCCTTGTCAGCTCTGCGACAGCCACGGCAGAGAAATGGTCACAGGCACTTGTGCGGGTCATTTGTCCTCACTCGATTTTTTCTTCTGACAAGTAGTTACCAGTTATTTTCCTTTTAAAACTGACCCTTTTTGTGTGGTTATCCAATTTTTAATAAAAATGTGTCTAGAATATGTTTGATTTGTCTCCTGCTTAAACATCAAGCGCCGCAGCGGTGGGGTGTAGCGGGAGGCAATCTCTTGACTAGATCTGGTAGGGAGCACCTGGGACAGACACAACCCAGTGGTTACCAACACCTTTCTTTCAGGAGGAGGACGGAGGTGGCTAATTAACAAATTAATTACCAGATGTGCATTGATGCCTGCGAGTTTTTACTTTCACATATTTATTATTGAATTGCTACTCTCTATAGCAGAGCATATGGATCACACCGGACTGATAATTTCATTTCAAAAGTGGGATTCCAAAGACTTGGGGACATCTTTGCCACCCCACTTTGTTTGCAGGACAAAATCTGAGTGTTTTTTTAGGGGGTGGCAAACCTTTTCCATTCACAAAGATGGCATGGACATATTTATTTATCCTGACTTCTACTGAAGCTTCCTGCCAAGCCCTGGTAGTATTTGTCAAATTGGGAAGATAATTGCAGTGTACATGTGTGAGTAATGACACGGTGTTGCATAATAATAACTTAAGCCACATATCTTTGTTAATGGTGATGTAACTTTCCCAAAGTTTGTTTATAGCTTTAAAGAGTTTAAATGCAGAGCGAATTGCAAATGAGTAACTGCCAAGAAGAAAGAAAGAGTGAGATCTAGCCCTCTGGGTTGGTTTTGCAGGTCCCATCTTTATGTGCAGGCCCAACCTGCAGGTACCAAGCACAAGTGGGCCCCATTTTCCTTGGAAGGAGGGGAGAGATTGGAAAGGAAAAGACCAAACTGATGAAGTTAATGTACTTGATAAAGTTGGCCTAAATTGTCCATGATATGAAAGAATACTTCTGTTGAAGGGAAATTAAAAAGCCAGATGTAGCAATACAGTGAAAACCCATCTCAGTTAAATGTAAACATATACCTACTGGAATAAGCTATTTCAACATAGTTGAAATACAGCTTTTTATAATGTGTCTCTAAAATAGTGAAAATGTACCCAAATGAATTCACAACCAACATTGTGAATTCCTTTGCTCCAACATTTTAAATATACTAAGTTGGTCATGTGTTGGGGCGCTGTTTCTCAGTCCATGGTTTGTAGACAATGCACAATTTCCATGTTATCCTGACTTGGAGATAGATGGGTATTTTCATTCTGCCATTAGAGAAGAGACAAGTGGAAGTAGGTTAACATCTAGGTTCACAGAAAGGCAGCCTACAAACTCAGAGGAAGCCCATACTCTCTCCCAGGCAGCAACATTGCCTCTGTCCTTTTACCTAAAGAGCCAGACTCCAGGAGCTCAGAATTCAGCATGAATCTGATTTATAGCTATAAAAGCGTTATGTCAAAATGTATAAATTCACATGTAAACAAAGAAAAACTAACAAATAAAGAATTCTTGTTTGGTCATTAGGCAGAGCCCTAAACTTGTGAAATGCTCCTCTAAAGTTCATCTGAATTAATACTTTTTGTGATAACTTCTGTATAACCATGAGTTACCATTATAGAGACCCTACGTCAGGCAGTAGAATTAGATTTTTAAAGCTTTCTCAGTGTGGATATTTTTCAAGGGAAAAAAAATCACAAATCAAACTTTTTTATTATATGAAAAGTTTGGTAAAATTCTTAATGTGTTGCTGCTTTTGACCATTTTTGTTAAAGTGAATGGGCATTTCATTTGATAGTAATAATAAATATCTGAAGACTACAAACTTTAATTATGGTATATTCTTGGTTATTGGCATGTTTTCATTTTTTGGGGGGGTCTTTAAATCTTTTTTTTTATTTCAGCATATTATGGGGGTACAGATGTTTAGGTTATGTATGTTGCCCTTGCCCCCGCCCAAGTCCGAGTTTCAAATATGTCCATCCTTCGGGTGGTGCGCATTGCACTCTTTGTGTATGAATATACCCGTCCCCTCCTCCCCCCTCCCCTGTTTTCATTTTTAAAGTAATGTAAAATATCATAGTAAAAAACTTCAGATTTTCTCATAGTGGGATGGCTGTATCAATGAAGTCCTTTTTAATTTTCAATTTAGGATATGTGTGTTGAACTTTCATGTTACCAACTGTAAAAACTGAAGTTTTCTTTTTTGGGGGGAGGGTACTTCAAAGTTAGCATAATTATTTTATCTATAGACCATGGAAATCTTACTATTGCACCTAACATACACAGTAAGACACCAACTTAAAATAGTAAGTAACTTTACGCGATGTTACATTTTTTAAAAATTAAAGAAAGGCTTTGAGCAAATTGAAACAACTGGGGTGATCAAGTAACAACGTTAAAACAATGTAGACACTTGTAGAACTACAGGATTATTTACATTCAAATTTATGAAAGAGAAGAAAAGGGAGGATAAATTTCATAAGTCCTTCAATACCTTTCCAATTAAAAACAATTGAGCTTGGGGAATGACAGGTGTCTGTGTCAATCTTATTACCTACTAGGAAAAATTCTCCCCTGACTATGCTACCCAAAAAAAAAAAAAAATTAAAACTATTTTAAATAGCACTTGAGATTACAATGAGTGTTTCACTTATCTATAACATAAAATTCTATTGTGTTCTCAAATTCTGACTTTGAGAAACTAAATTGAACACTAATAACTATTTTGAAACATACTTTGAAGCAAGTAACATATGTATTATATTTTCAGAATTTACTTGACTATCATGCCGTCACATCAGGACATAGAATTTACTGTAATCAGATGTTCCAATAAGAATTTCAAAAGATAGTCCTGCTAATGTAAGAAACTGGATTTGGAGGGAGAGCAGTGAGGTAGAATGCGACTCATTATCTGATGCAATGTCATGTGTCATATGTTGTCACTGACCTGAAAAAAGCTATTATGCTCTGGCCTTATGGCAAATAAAATAACCAAGCCTTGCTTAGAACCTCTTTCTTTTTAAAAGATGAGATCACCTCTTACTTGTCCTGCATGCCCAGAACCCAGTGTAATACCTGGCACACCAGTGGCATTCAGTAAATGTTTTCTGAACTTTAATTTATTTGATAGTTCAATTAAAAAAATTTGATAGCAAGTATAAATTTGGTAGTAGATAGGGCTAGCAGAAATACTTTGGCAGAGGACCAGTTGGGAATTTTTTTTCTATCTCCTATCTCATGACAAATTAAAATATGTTTGATTTATTGTCAACTTTATAGCTCTTGCGAGGACTAGAAAACTAATAGGAATAATGTTAAAACCAGAAACACTCACCATTCTTTGGCTTTTTTTTTTTTTGAGAAAGTATTTCTTTTTTTTTAATATACTGGAAACATACCAAGTACCTTACAAACTTTAATTTTTCAGCTCTCAGGCTGCCCCTGCTAACAACAAACTGGCTGTTACCAGCATCCTCGCCAAACTAAAGCACTCTTTATCATTGGTTCTACTTGCTCTCATTTTGGTTTTCTTTCCTTGGTAAACACAAAGTAAAAACTATGCCAAACTCCCAAAATTTACTGAGGGTAAATGACATTCTTCCCAGCATTATTTTACTGAAAAAGGCATTACTGATTGAATGAATCTTAACATCTACAGTAAACCAAAGCATTATTCTTGCATATTAAAACCCAGAGTATTTTTCCAAACAAGTCATTTCTGCATTCATGTGATCTAAGATAGAAACCAACTTCTTTTCTTGGCCCATTAAAAATAATGCCCTTTAGGGATCACTCATTGTTTTCATAGGTATACAATTCTGCTGATGCAGCACAACTCATAACTTTCATAGTAAAGAAAATAGGAGGTATATTAAAAAGGAAAACAATATCACTGTGTAATTGTATGAGTTTATAATGCTACATTATTTACATAAAGAATAATACATAAAGTCAAAATTAGATTTTTTGCATCCCAATTAAGGAAAAATTCCACTTAATCAAATATGTATTTTCTAAAGTTTTTCCATAAAATATATTACATTAACATGTAATATTTAATTTTTTAATGTTACAAAAGGATAGTAATCTCCCATCAAAACTTGTTTTTTAATTGCTGTAATGTTATAATTCTAAAATATTAATTGACAAACTAATATGTGAAGATGTTAACACATTACCAGCCATAATGAGTAGTTTAGCTGAGCAGTTTTCACAGTTTGCATAAAATGGTGACTGAACATTTTTCACTGTATATAGAAGAATAGCATAGTAATGTTTACCAAGATGAAATAAGTTTGATCTAGGTGTCTTTTGTTCTATGTTCAGCTCTGGGACATGTCAACTAGCTTTCCCACTTTCCCACAAAAGAGAAAAAATGAGATAATGAAAAAAAGAAAGGAAAGGTAGCTTGTTTTTTAAATTCTGCAATCCATTCTCCACACTGCTGTCACAGTGATTTTTCTAAATAACTTATTGCCACCTTCTTTAAACCCTTCAATGACTCCTTATTGCTGTCAGGATAAGGTCTATCTTCCTAAAAGCTGATCACTAAGGCCGGAATGTTCTGACCCGTATGTACCCCTCAGCCTCATCTCTATACCTGCTTTCCCAATAGCTTATGATCTGTTTTATTTCTTCTTGCAACTATCACTGAAGCCTTACTCCTCCTGATTCCCTTATCCTTTGGATAGCTCTTATTTATCCTTGAGAAAAAACCTGCTCCAGCATTCAAAAAATATTTCTGAAATGACTGGATGAGCCCATGTACCACATTGTTCTATTAATATTATGCAGAATTATAGACCTATAGAATTTCAAAAGACCTCGAGTATCAATTAGTTCCAAGATATTTTTCAAATAGGGAGTGATTGCTAATGAATGTAAAATTTCTTTTTGGGGTGAAGAAAATGTTAAGTTAGACAGTGGTGACAGTCATACAACTTTGCGAATATACTAAAAATCACTGAATTATACAAATTAACTAGGTGAATGGTATGATATGTGTACTACATTTCAATAAATCTTCTATTTAGAAAAAAAAATTTTTTTTCAGATGAGGAAACCAAGAGTAGTCCTAATAATTTAAGCAACTTTCAAAGATCACATAGTTAATGGAAGTACTGGAACTAGAATCCAAAGTTCCTGATGCTCATGAAATCAACTCCGCAAATGAAATGAGTCATTAGAGAATTTGTTCAATATTTTTCTCCAAAGATAAATGAAGATTGCTTTTCCTTCTCAAAAAATTAAAAATGGAATTGTTATATTATCTAGCAATTCCACTTCTGGGTATATACATAAAAGCATTGACAGTAAAATCTCAAAAGAGATATTTTATACACTCATGTTCAGAGCAGCATTATTCACAATAACCAAAAGGTTTGGAAGCAACCCAAGTGTTTGTTTATCCATCAACAGATGAATGGATAAACAAAATGTAATATATATGTTATACGTGTATGTATAATATATACATAATATTATACATGTTTATACATGTATACATTATACATAATATATATATGTGTTTCAATGAAACATTATTCAGCCTTAAAAAGGAAGAAAATTCTAGCACATGCTAAAATATGCATGAACCTTGAAGACACTGCTAAGTGAAATAAGCCCATCACAAGAGTAAAAATATTTTATGAGTCAACTTACATGAGGTCCTAGATTTGTCAAATTCATAGATACAGAAAGTAGAATGGTGGTTGCCAGGGGCTGGGAGGAGTATGTAATGGGGGATTGTTTAATGGATACAGAGTATTAGTTTGGGAAGATGAAAAAGTTCTGGAGACAGATGGTGGTAATGGTTACACAACAATATGAATCAATTAATGCCATTGAACTGCACATTTAAAAATGGTTAAAATGGTAAAAAAAAATAAAAAAAAGGGCAGGGCACAGTAGCTCACACCTATGATCCCAGTAGTTTGGGATGCTGAGGCAGGAGGATCACTTGAGGCCAGGAGTTTAAGATCAGGCTGGGAAACATAGCAAGACAAAAAATTTTTAAAAAATTATCTGGGTGTGGTGGCATGCACACATAGTCCTAGCTACTTGCTGAGCCAGGAGGATCTCTTAAGCCCAGGAATTCGAGGTTACAGTGAGCGATAATCGCAGCACCGCTGCACTCCAGCCTGGGTGACAGAGGGAGACTTTGTCTCTAAAACTAAAACAAAAAGGATACTTTACATTTTACCACAATAAAAAAGATTTGTCATTTTCACAGGGGATTACTAGTACAGTGTCAAATACTGCCTTATTTCCTAACCCTGATCCACATAGGCATTGCTTTATTGTATTTTATTTATTTTTATTTTAAAATATTAAGGCGGTGCAAATGTTTTAGGTTTGCATGGATTACTTTTGTAATGCTTGAGTCCCTGCTATAGGTGTGCCCATCACCGAAATAGTGTTCATTGTATCCATTAAGTAGGTTTATGTCTCTCCCCTCCTCCCATCTCCCCCCCTTATTGATTTCCACTGAGTTTTACTTCCCTCTGTGCACATGAATGCTCATCGGTTAGTTCTAATTTAATAGTGAATACATGTGGTGTTTGTTCTTCCATTCTTGAGACACTTCGCTTAGGAGAATGGTCTCCAGTTCCACCCAAATTTTTGTAAAAAGTATTAATTCATCTTTTTTATGGCTGAGTAGTACTCCATGGTATACATATACCATATTTTATTAATTCACTCATGAATTGATGGGCACTTGGGTTGATTGCACATCTTTGCAATGTGATTTGTGCTGCAATAAACATTTGAGTGCATGTCTCGCTATGCTGCCCAGGCTGGTCTGGCCTCAAGCGATTCTCTTGCCTCAGCCTCCCGAATTGCTGGAATTCATGTGCAAGCCACTGTGCCCAGCCTGTAATGCTTTTGGCTGACGCACAATCCTGGTTCTTAGACTATTAATTGAACTTTGAGACAAGACACCTACTTATTATTGCTTATTCTGTCAAACAACGACAAAAACTCCAATTCTACAATGTCCTTTTTTAGACCCCCCTTTGCTGACCCCATTTTGCATCAGCTCATGAAAGAGAGAAGTCAGGAGAGGCTGGAGAGCTAAAGAACAGAGATTGGAAAAGAGAGTCTGAAGCCGTAGTGTCTGCACCGAGTTGTCCAGTTTCCATTTCCTTTCTCCCTACACTATTTTGGTGGGGGCGTAATGTGATCTTAGGAATATTAGAGTGAGTAGGAAAAATCACAGGGTCAGAGGGATCAGTCCCAACTATTGATAGTTCTGTTCTTTCTTTGCTGCTGATTTTCTGGGCCCATAGATACAGATGCCAAACTACATGAATTCTGATTTAGCATAGTTGGAGCACTCACGCACTAGCCCAGGGGACTCCAGCTATAGCTGAGCACTTCCTAAAAGAGTCATTTGTGACGATTCTCATCCTTCCCGCTCCCTCCGACCTTATGCTGCTGGACGCTTATCCAGGGATTGAGCACATGCTTCAGTACATCACAGTGAAGACTGTCCTTTTCACGTCAACTCAGGTGTGTGTGTGGTGTGTGTATGCGTGAGTGCATGACAGTAGTGGTGAAGTCAGTGGTGGCAGGTTACGTGTTAAATTCTTTCAGACCTCAGAACATCTGTGTTCCTTTTGAATAACCCTTCTTGAATTTTATAATCATATGGACATTATATATTTCATATGTTTTTACCTTTTCCTCTTTAAGTTGATTATCAGGAAACTGAAAATAAAAATTTTAAGTCAACCCTAGCAAAGTATATAGAATCTCATTTCATGTATTTTGGATCTTGCCCTCAATTTTACCTTATTTTTATCTTAATAGACTATATGTATTTGTATGTGTGTCTGCTTCAAAACCTTCAAAACACAGGCAGGATAAATATGACTAACTAAATATCCATATTCTTTCTTTTGGATAGGCCTCTATTAAAGGCCTCTGTTGGTGGTATAGGAATAGAAACTTAAATTTTTTGGATGGTATCACATTCATGATCTCATTGCATCCTCATCAAACCTTGTGAAGGACTGATGGTATTTACATTTTACAGTGGAAGGGGTGTGGTGTCAGAGAAATTGAACTGCCCCAGGTCACCAAGAGTAGAGAATAGGAATCCAAAACAACTCACAGCTCTAAAAACCAAGTCACTCTTCTTTAAGTTATAGTTCTAGACCGCTTCCCTCACCCCCATTGCTTATTTATTTTTCCGGAAAATTATCCTTTACCTGTCTAAATATGTTTGGGTAAATCTTTAGGTACCACCCTGGATTTTATAGCCATCCTCTCAGTTTACACAATTATCCATTTTATTTCTCTCATCAGATTCACTAACAGTATTTCTTCACTTTCTTGGGCCTCTTTTCTACTTTGATACCAGAGACAGTTATTCACTCCTTTCCCATTCCTGTAGAATATCCTTTGCATGATGTAATGAAACTGGCACTGGGCTGGGGATTAATTCTTTACCAGCTGCATGGCCATGAGCTTGCTACTTAACTCTGCTAGTTGCAGTTTTATCATCTGTAAAATGTGGTGGTTGGAGAATTCTGAGTTCCCTTTCGGCTCTCTCCTTCTGTGAATTGTAAACTAATACTTGGCTACCTTCACTTGAGGCAAGATTTTCTCTGTCTGGTCATCATAGCAGCTCAGTTGCATGACTTCATTTTTGGTCTTCTGCAGCTTATTGTGGTGTGTACAAGACAAGAGGATGGTTACCTTTCATCATGACTGGCACCAGCTAATGATCAAAATTATGCTTTAAAAAGTTTGAGGTCCCAACTCTTTCCTAAGCCAGACATCATAGCTAGAGCTTTGGGAAGGAATTCAGAATGAATTATATATTGTATTCAACACTCATTAAGGGAATGACCTTGAGTAACTAATTCCCTACGGTTTCTTAATCCTTAGTTTTTTTATTTGTGTGATGGGAATAACAATGCCTGAACCATCCATCCAGCAGAAGGGTTAAAGGTAATAAGTTGTGAAAGGCCTGTGTAAGGCAAATTCAATGCCCTGCTGCTTACACTTACAATTCCGCCCTTGTGATAATGCCCTGCCTTGCATTAGTTATAATCCTGACCTTGTTTTCTATCAGAGTGCAAGGCTTGAAAAGGTAACCATTTGTTCATGTATTCATTCACATATTAATTCACTGAACATTTATTGAAGATCTACTGTGGCACTTTGCTTGTATGCATACAAGGATGGATAAAATAACTGCACATTCAAAGAGCTCATAGTTTAGTAAACAGATACACAAATAAATAACTGATATACAATGTGAAAAGAGTATCTTCAGTGAGTGTAAGTTGTTAGAAAGCACAGGGGCAGGATTGTCCAATTCTGCGTAGGGAAGTTGGTAAGTAGTATTAAGATGGTTCTTGGAAAAAAAATGAATGGAACAGAGAAAAAACTTCAAAGATTTCTGGGCAGAAAGAATCATACAAAGAGGGGAAGAGAGGGATGAACATGTATGGTATATTCAGGAAGTAATGAAAAGAGAACACCAAGATATTTATTGTGGCTAGGATGGAGGGACAGCAGAGAGAGAAATTGAGTAGAAAGAAGTCTGGGAAAAGAGGTTAAAAATAAAGTCAAATGTATTCTGTACCAAGTTGGGGAAAGCCTGTAAGATTTTGGAGAGAAAATAATCCAAAGGTACCATAAGATTGTTTATAAGATTGGTTATTATAGCAAAGGCTAAGCTGCTATATCAGAGATCCCAAAACACGTAGTTTAAATATGATCTAAGCTAGATAAACAGCTCGGCTCCATAAGGTCATTCAGGAACCCAGGTTCCTTCCATCTTGTTGTTCTCTTATCTTTGAGGGTATTGTCCTGGTCTTTGTAGTTGAAGTTGGGTCTTAATGGCCTCACTGCAGCCTTTGGAAAGCACCACAAGTTCAGGACAAATTTGTTTTAAGCAAGTGTCATGCAAGTTACACTCAACAATTCTGCTCAGATGTCAATGAGAAGAATTTAATCATGTACCATATCTAGCTGCAAGGAAAGCTGGGAATTATTTTTTTTTTTTTTTTTTTTTTTTGAGACAGAGTCTCACTCTCTTGCCTGGAGCGAGTGCCATGGCGTCAGCCTAGCTCACAGCAACCTCAAACTCCTGGACTCAAGCAATCCTACTGTCTCAGCCTCCCAAGTAGCTGGG
>CAUYSK010023660.1:0-26043 GCA_963575035.1 Avahi laniger | reverse complement strand
ACAACAAGGACCCACAAACAGCAAGCCTGAGATAAGGAAATGGCAGCCCTCCCCGGAAGGTGTGACACAAGGTGCTAAAAATCTACCTGGAGGCAGCCATCACTTGTCTCCCCACCTTCAGGGGGCCTGGGACCACCCTGGCACAGGTCCAGGCTGAGTGTGCTGAGGACAGCGAGCTTGTATCTCCTCCGCGAGCAGGAAGAGGGGAGCAGGGCGGTGCTGGTATATATAGTAACAACATGTCAGTGGCTGGGCCGGGATGAGTTATGTGTTGGGGACCCAACAGTGGTCCTCTCACAGGGAAAGGGCGCGAGCCCGCCTCTGAAAGTCATTCCCGCTCTCCCAGGGAAGCCATATGTCTGCCACCCCCAGTGAGGCCGTTCCAGGGAGGGAGAAGACTGCTATTAAATTATGTCACTTTGATATAAGGGCCTGCGTCTAATAATTCGGCATTGAATCATGGTGTGCTTGGCTTGAGCCATGTTGAGGTGGGCGGCCCGTGTCCCCGGGGCAGGTCAGTGCAGGTCTGGACTCCCGTGGACTGATGGCATTGCTACTGACATAAATAATGAGTGTGATTTGTTGTTCGAGCCCCGTATTCCAGTCAGGAGTGGTTTATGGGGCTGACTACCTGCACGTTGTAAAGCGGAAAGTTTATGGGGCTGATTTATGGAGAAAGTGAAGGGCCACCTTTCTACACGGAAGACGACCAAGTGCCTCAGAAGGCAAAGTCTCGTTCTTACCAGTGAGCTTTCATCTCGCGGAGCCTGTCCTGCCCGAAGCGAGGGGAGACGCGGAGTCACTCGAGAATCTTATTGGGGCACCGCGCTCCTCGGGATCTCCCATCGCGGCTGCCGGTATCTCAACTTGGGACTTCCCCATCACTGCTGCACCCCCGACTGCACCCCTGCCGTCCTGACTACGCTGAGAATGGGCCATTTCCAAGAGACACACGTGCTGAGACGAAGTGATCATGGGTGTTTGGCCTCCTTTCTGAGTGGGCGCGTCGGCCGTCACTGCGTTACCCACCCACTCGGCACTCCAGGAATTCTGCAGTTGTGGAAACCGTGTGATTGTTGTTATATTTGTGTCCACAGCAGCTCCGGGAAGCAAGGGTGCACACGCTCAGTGGTCTCTCACGTTGCTAAGGTCTGTATCAGCTGGGGGCCTATTGACCTCCCCAGGTACACGCCGACGTTTTTAGGTACAGTCTCTTTGCTGCCATCCCAGGTCATTAACTCTGTAAATCCTAAGGGCGTCATTGATATACTGCAGTCCTACTCAGTAGGGAGCCCTTTCTCCCTAGGGCATCACTAAAGTCAGACCAAACAACCCACCCACCAACGTTCTTATCACCATTGTCAGCACCGTAACTACGAGCTCATCTTTGCCATTGTTACCGTCAACTCTGACATCACTCTGACCATAGCATCACCAGGAAAGGTTAAGTATGAAGGGATACAGGGCGCCATGCTAGGTACTGCACAGAAAACTTCAGGGCCCTGGTTTCTAGAAGAGTAGTCTCCAAAGAATATTCTTCAGAAAATAATCCCAAGAGACGTGCCATATTTAAGAAGGTAGAAATTCCAGTGCCAATGGAATTCAGGAAATGCTGCAACCTGACAATGCACTTTAGCATATTAAAGGCTCTGAGAAGTCCTGTAGGAGAGGGATCTGTTTAAGGTTGTTTGACCCAAACTTTCACAGGTATACTTTACCACTAAATCATTTTGCCACCTAACTGCCATTAACATCACAATGAGCCCATGTTCTCCAGAAGAGACTTTGAGGAGTGTGACTCTAAAAGCTTAAACTGCACAAGCAACAGTGCCATGGACCCCACGTGCTGATGGGCCACCACTGTGCATCCCCAGGTGCGTGTTCTAGCACCCTATCGTAAAACCTATCCTTCCATTCTGTTCCAAAGCGGTAATCTTCCCTGGGCCCTGGCAGATGGAGGGCCTCATCACCTCCACCTCCACAATACTCACTGAGGTCCTATGAGGAGCTTCTGGATACGAGCACATTCACGCTGCCCTCAATACAGCCAATTTCCCTTCCCAGGCTTGGGGACAACCCGCAGCTCTGGCTGTGCATTTTTCTGGGCAAGAAGTAACATGTCACTGACAGCTGAGCTCACACAGCCTTCCCCAAGTACGACCACCCCGGCCTTGGAGCGGGGATGGAACAAAGGGATTTCACACATCAACCCCCAAGGACACGAAGGTCCGGAGAAGTGTGAGGATCCCCAGGACCGTGGTAGCCCCCTCCTCATTTCCTTCTGCCACGGCAGTGGCCCCAAGCGCCAGTCCAGGAATGGGGGCTGGTCTGGGATGGCGTTCTTACCGGTCCAAGGTGAACGGTGAGAAATAGGCCCCCAGGGTAGATTTTTCATCAAGCTAAATGCTTTCAGCTCAAAGAGCATCCTGAGATTGTCATTCCTACTTTGGGAGTAAAATATCCTTAAATAAGGGTGATATTAAATGGTGAGTGTATTGGTTTCCTAGGGCTGCCGTAACAAAGTGCCACCAACTGTGGCTTAAAACAACAGAAATGTGTCGTCTCACAGTTCCAGAGGCCAGAAGTTCTGGATCACAGGTGGGCGGGGCGCACTCCCTCTGCATCCGTCCTTGCCTCTTCCCAGCTCCCGTCGGGGGCAGGAAATCCCTGGCGTTCCTGCTCACAGCTGCGCACTCCAGTCTTCACGTGGCCTCCTCCCCTGCGTCTGTGTCTTCACCTCATCTCTCCTCTGTGTTCAAATTTCCCTTTTTTATAAGGACACCAGGCGTATTGGATCAGGGGCCGCCTCTACTTCAGCACGGCCTTGTCTTAACTTACCCAATTACATCTATTTCCAAATATCACATTGCGGGTACCAGGAGTTAAGACTTCAACATATCTTTTGGGGAGGGACATAATCCAACCCATAACAGCAGAGTTTTTTCTGATATCCTTACTGGGCAAAAAAAAAAGTTGGCAGACTTTAAGCCAAATCGAGATATTCACTTGCTCTTTGTTTATTTTTTTTGTTGTTTCACAGGTGAGTGAAATCCCACCAGGAAGCTGTCAGAGGGAGCATTTTCCCTGTGCCCACTCTCCCGTCTGCTCAACCCAAGTTAGCCGGCCCCCCAGGCCTCACTCTGAGGGCCCCTAGCACCACAACCGTGCCAGCCTCCACAGCCACGAAGCTGCTTCCCAGATATCTGGGTTCCATACATTGTCCCCGGGCTGCACATCATCTGCTTATTAGAACACATTTTCTTTCCCCATTGCACAGAAACACACTGACAAGCAACTTTAGAAATAAATGTTATGCATTCTCCTTATTCCTCTCCAAGGCCCTGTGGCACTGTCTCGTGGAAAAAGCATGAGATTTGACTGCAGGCATCCCTGGATTCAATCCAGGCCCCGCTATTTACTAGCTATGTGACCTCAGGCAGTGTCATACCCTCTAGCAGCCTCATCTGTAAAATAAAGAGAGGAAGACTGCCTTGCACAAGGTAGACACAGAGATGCACCTCCTAGACTCCCCTTCAAGGACACATGACTGCTTCAAGGACACGTGGGGTGCAGTCAGCACAGCCTCCAGCTGTGGGCTTCCTCGGGATCTGGCTCAGGGGCAGAGAGCTGCCGCTCCCCGAAGGCCACCCCTTCCCAGGACAGCCTGCACTCAGTTACAAATCCAGGTGGGGGTATCCAGGCCCGGCCACTGCGACCCAACACTGGACACTCAGATGGGCAGTTCTTACTCCGTGCTCCCCACGGCGTTGACAGAGGCCTTGTAGGGCTTGAATCACAGTTCAACGTCCTCTCTGCGCACACTTCTTCCTTCCCCATCCCTTCCCAGGTGTTGACGCCTCATAAACATCTGCCCCAAACTCCATCTCTGGATCTGCTTCTGAGAAATCAACGTGTTGCAGAGGTTGTGAGAACCACAGTCTATGATCCCAAGGCACCCAGCAGCATCTTGGCACACAGCAGGCACTCGGAGCCCTCACTGCCCTCCCTGCCCCCACGAGGAGTGATGGAAGGCTCTGTGGAGGCAGTTTGAGCTGACTCTCCCCAAAGGGGTAGGAGAATCCCAAGAATTCCTGCGTGCCAAGTTCCTGGAGAGGTCAGGCAGGAAGTGCCCAAGACACTCAAGCCCTATGATTAAAGAGACAGAAGTGGATTCAGACGGTGAGGAAATACTGAAACTCTCCACTGCAGTGGTAGCCAGGGGTGAGTGGAAATCCATACATGAAGTGAATTTTTCCAGCTCCTACAAGCAGTGCCACCCTGCAGACTCCCGCTGCCTGCCCAAGAGGGCAGAGCTGCTCAGCTTTGAGGAGTTTTTCCTATAAAAACAGCCCCCTGGCTATTATTCTTTGCAGTGTGAAGTAGAAAATTACCTGGATGAGGTTCCCGTGAAGCAGCCAGTTGTTGGAGACAGCCGGGGGAACTTCTGGGCCAAGAGCAAGACATGAAGCAAACTTGGGGGTGTAGAACTAAAGGGGAGAAAGCAAAAATTTGTTTCAGGTGTGGGTCTGACCTCAGGGACCTGGTGCCTGAGCCTCCTTGGGATGAGAATCTGAGATTTGATTGGCAACAAGTCCCTTTGTCTGTCTTTTAAAATCCCTTCATCTGCCTTCACACCAACTCTCCAACCTAAACAGCCTGAAGGGTGGTTTCTATCAAGGGCATGCAGAGTGCTAGTGACCCAGGGAGAAAGCACAGTAAATATGAGTAGAATCTTCAGAGCCAGGGAGCTCCAATCCAGCCTCAGCTCTGCTTCCACTTGTAGCTGTGTAACCTTAGGCAAATTACTTAACCTCTCTGAGCCTCGGCTAGCTATTATTGTACTCATTTTCATGTTATTCTTGCCATGAAAAGTTATGATCTCTGGGCAAAAGGATGAACATACCTTGAAACAAAAGAAAATCATGTGCTCTGCCCTCCTGGAGTTCACTAAAACCAGCGCAGGCTGTCTGCAACAGTCAAGGTGGGCTTCACGTAGGAAGTGGCATTCAAGTTGGAGCTTGAAGGGCAGACTTTGGGTAGGCCTGGGAGAGAGAGAAGAAGCAGGGAGCATAAAATGGATGGAGAAAATCGCAAAGGCAGGAATGGGCACAGGATGCTTGTGGAACAGAGAGGAGCCTGGGGAACCACGTGGATGTAGCCTCTGCTTCCAGCCATGAGGATTCAAAGGTGAGTGGTACAGTCGCAACAGGGAAGAGAAGTGAATAATCAGGGTGAATCAGAATCCAACCAGGGAAATAGAGACCCACAGGCAATATTGAGGCAAGGACGTAACTAAGCCTCCCATGAAAGCCAGGTGGGCAGGGAAAGAAGAGGAAACAGAAGGCCACAGAGGCTTTGAGACCCACCCAGGTTGGCCAGACCCAGGACCCCCACCCCAGGCCTCCTCTGGCACCTGGGGAGCAGGTTGGTCTGGGCTCCCCCAACCCAGGCCGCTCTGGTCAGCACCAGGGGCTCCATAGCCCCCCACAAGGACCTAGTACCTCTCAAGGAGGCGGCTCTGACTGTATTTGGTCACCTCAGGACCAGATGCATTCCACATGGCGGCCAGCCCCGGCTCTCCGGGCACAGATGGAGACACTGCAAGGGGACCCTTTGCCTTCCTCCTGAGCACCCCGGAACAAAGCGCTTTGCCTGCAGCGTGATTCCCTGCAGAGTGAAGCCCCTGATGAAGGCCGAGCCGCTGCCCCCTCTCCCTCACCTCCACCCCAGCCCCTGTGGCCCAGGTGCCCATAAGCAACCCCTGTTTCTCCTTCCCCAAATCATTCCCGGAATCCAGGCCCGGCAGAAAGGCCTCAGAAAGGAAAAAAACAACCTCAAAATTGCAGGGTTGGGGGCCAAAACAGAAGAAGACAAAATGCGCGTGCCTCAAAGGCATGGTGGGGGGTGGCCAGCTCCACACTGGACGGGCCGCTAAGATGACACTGGGGTCCAAGGAGTGGCTCGGGGTCTTCACGAGGGCAGGTGCTTGGCGCACGCTGCATCACTGCAGGGCACTGCACAGGCCATACACGCGTCTGCTGGCCCCCTTCTGTGCCCGATGCCAGCGAAAGATCCGTGTGTCACTGTGGTCTCTGTCCTAGCGATGGCTAGCAGGCCCAATAACCACAGCTCTGTGCCACAGATGCTTGAATGTGAGCATGTACACATTCTGGGACCCCTTCCATGGTGGACACTGTCATGAGCCAACCAGATCCCCCTTCAGGGAAGGACGACTTCTGCAGCTACAGGCAGTGGTGGCAGCAGACGGCCCCCAGCTGTCAGAGCCTCAGCCATTGCCCCAGCTGCAGAGGACTGTCTCGCTCAAGGCCACGTCCTTTTCCGGGCAGCCCACGCCCAGCGACTAAGCAATCCAGGGGGCCTGGGAAGAGCTACCTCAGTCAAAAGCAGATCCTCTGTGAATGGGCCACGCCGGCTCCAGAGCTCCCGTGGGGTCGGCCCAGGCTATCATCGGGCCTGCACCGCAGCGTGGCTTCTCCCTCTGCCCGTGCCTGCTCCCTTGCCTCTTCCCCCCACACTCAGCCCTCCTTACTAAACACTCTGCACACAAATTCCTCCTCAGAGTCTGCTTCTCAGGGAAACCAACCTGCAATGACCGTCCCCAAAGAGGCGGCAACACTTTCCACCACGTGCCGGGTCCACGGCTCAAAGCACGCACGTTGGTGCTGCTCCCGTGAGCAGCTGGCAACCTGGTGCCAAAGGGGCAGTGGCCCCATTTGCACAGAGCTGAGTCTAGCTGGCAGCCCGTGTAGAAAGGGCAACATAGACCAGAACCATTGTGGGAAGTATTGACAGATGAATTTGCCAAAAGGGGTGAGGGACGGCTTCCCCAGGAGCAGACATTAGACATGGGCTTTGGAGGAGGACAGAGCCCACAGGCAGGGCAGGGGTGCAGGGTGGGGCTCTCGGCCCTGGACATTTGCACCATCGCAGAGGCTTGGAGCAAGGACTCCTGCGTGGGAAACCGTAAGACAATCGGGGAGACATTTTCAGAAAGTCAGGTGGGGATCAGACCACAAGCCCTTGCTTGGACTTTATTTTCAGACAAAAGGGAGGCTGTGGGGATTTTAAGCAGGGGAGCATCGGCATCATGTGTGTTTCTGGAAAGACAGCTAGGGTGGCAGAGACGGAGAGAAGCCAGGTAGAGGGTCCGAGGGAGAACCAAGGTGCGCTGAGACTGGGAATAGGCTCAGGACACACTACCCCAAAATGCGGCACGTTGGCACACTGAGTATTTTAAGCAGAGGCATTTGAGAAAACAGCAGAAGCAGGAAGATCTCTCCAACCTTCTCCCACCATTCTCCCCTGAAGCAGGCCATGAAAACTTCTCTGACCTTACTCTAAATTAGGTCACGAGATCCTCATTCCAGAAGAGTCCTCCCTACACCTGGAGGGAAGGCATGATGACACAGAGAAGAGTCTGAACAAACAGGCCCTGCTGAGCCCCCCGGTTTATTACTGTTAGAGCATACCCTTTTGTCCTTCAGTCAGACTTCTGCGGAAAAACACAGATTTCCCTGTTCCTTTGGGTCTTCATTTCTGAAGGCTCCCATATCACAAAAAACTTACATTAAATAAATATGCATGCTTTTCTCTTGTTAATCTGTCTTTTTTTAACAGGCATCTCGGCCATGAACCTTGTGATGGGCGAGGAAAAGATATTACTTTGCTCCCCGACAACAGCAGTGGGTGGGGGTGGGACGTAGGACAACGTTTCAGAGCTGCTGTCAATTGGCAGATTTAGAAACAAGAAGCCTGGGTGGGAGCCCAGGCCTGGTCCCATCTCACAGTTCCGTAAACTTTGACATCTTGTAAGCTCTTCGATTCCACCTTCTCGCCTTCTTCGGTAACTGCCTAGCCCGCAGCACAGTGGTGAGAAGCAAACTCAACAATACATGCAAAAGTGCCTGACACTCAGGACACGCTCAGTGCCTTTAATTTAATTCTTTCCTTCCCTCTCCCCACTCCTGTGTTTTTGCCAACCCAGGCTACCAGTGAAGAAACTGAGTTCCCTGCAAAGCAGAGTTTGGCAGTGTGCAGTCTGGAGCGCAGACTGGGGAGCAGGCCTCCACCCGCCTGGACCCCACCCCGCCTCAAGCCTGGGCGCAGGTCAGGGTCCGGACGGCTGCAGAAGACACCCAGGCTGGTAGGAGAAGAGTCGTGCTCCAGGAACTGCCTTCCTGGCCCCAAAGGGTGCAAAGACAGAAGCAGAGTGGGCATCGGTACCCAGAGTGCAGAGAAAGCGGAACTGGAGCCCGGGCAGAGAGGGGCTGAGACAAGCCTGCAGGGCTGTGTCCTGGAGGGCAGGGGCAGTGAGAGAGGGAGGCTCCCTGCCACCCCCTATTCCAGAGTCTGGGAGTCAAGGAATGAGGGCCCCAGAATGTGAAAGAGTAAGGGGGGAAATTAGAGGCGAAACATGAAGTTAATAAAAAATATTCAATGCAATCAAACTCCAACAGCAGCCAAAGCTGGCTTTCTGATTTTTCACTTTGATTAATTGTCCACTGGCTGGCAGGGCTCCCTGCTGCTTTATGACTTAAACATTTTTCTGCTTCTCCTTTCCCCCCACCCCCACCTTCCTGTCTATTCCCTGTTCCCTGGAACCACCTCCCCTCGAAACCAGCTTTGTTCCGTTTCCTCTTTGTCAAGAGGATGCTGAGTCACCCATGGAAATTTCTGGACCCCCCATCTGCTCTAGTCAGGCAGGCACCTTCCAGAAGCACAAAGACTTAGGGATGTCCCTGTCCCTCAGAAGCTGTCAGTCAAGGTGGGGCAGATGTTTTGCATTCACATACCAGGTATGGAAGATGCACGTATCTCCCTAACCAGTCGTGTGGTGAGGGCTCCTATAGGGCGGGTGCAATGCACAGTAGGGGGACAAAGGGGCATCTCCAACTCTGACTGGAGCAGCTGCAGTGGCCTCCAGGAAGAGAGCTGCTGGCCATGCCGGATGTCGAGGGGTGGGCGTGCCCAGGGGAGGAGTGGATGAAGGGTGAAGTTGTTCAGGAAGACAGAGCAGCTCACAGCAAAGAGCAAAGGAATAAGGTTGCATGGGTGGAGTGGGATTGGAGATGACGGCAGATGAGCCTGGGGCACGTGGACAGCCAGTGCTCGTGACCAGGCCAGGGATCAGAGAAAAGGCCGGGGCAAAAGACTCATAGCCAGTCGGCCCTTGCAGGAGGACCTGAACCCGGACGTGAGCTGGAAATGGAGACTGGGTCTATCATGATGCCGCGTGCATAGAACTGTGGTTTTGATCCTACAGGCAATGGGAGATATTGCCTGGGGCTGAATTCTCCTAGAAGCAGACCCTGAGACAAGGATTCTGACACGAGTGGTTTATTTAGGGGGTGATCCCAGGAGGGATCAGTGAGGGAGCAGGCCAGTGAGACCGAGGAGGGAAGGATGCCAGTGCAGGGGCGCTCGTGGGCAGGTTACCACTGAAGGCACCTGGGATCAAGGCCACTGGGACCTCTGAGTGCCTGTGCAGGATGTGCTCAGAGCCACCCACCTGAGGGGCACAGGAGCTGGAGCACGAACACACCGCAGGCATCATTCGCTCCCTAGGGCTTCCAGCCAAGCCTTCAGGCAGTGAGCCACAGGAGCTGCCGTGGGACACCACCAGCGGCGTCCCCTACAGATATATCCTAATGGAAATTTAGCTTCATTCCTGCCCTCATAGAGCTCTCTAGCGAGAGGACGAAACACAGGGAGGGCTGGGGGTGGGGGAGGACAGTCTGAGCTGAGCTGGCAAAGGTGTAGATTTCTACATGAGGGAAGGAAGGAAAAACTCCAGACAAGAATGAAAGGCATTTGTAAAAGACCTGGACCAGTGGTGGAATGTGCAAAGTTGTCCCGGGAGAGACCATCCATGCCCTGTCCCCGGAGCCTGGCAGGGAAGTGGCAGGAAGCAGGGAGGGTGAGGGACACTTCTGGCTACACTCAGGAGCCAGGAGAGGCCTCGGCCCTCAAGCTCTGTGCTCCTGAGGCTGAGAGAGCCCCAGGGACCTCCCCTCCGTGGATCGACACTGCCCACTCTGGGTCACCTTCACAGCGCTCGGGCTGTGGGCGAGCTGACCGGGAGGGGCCTTCTCTCCCCACCCCGCCAGGCCCCTCTGCCTGCACCGCGCTGTGGCTCAAGGAGGGAAAAAGCCTGACTACAGTTGCGTAATAACAGGATTAGAATCTCTCACAATGAGAGGTCCAGAGGTAGGTGGCTCCTGGGTGGGTTAACTGAGCCCCTCGGTGATGCCACAGCTTTTTCGTGGCTGCTCTTTGTGGTCACAAGGTGGTTGTCACAGGCCAAACGTGACACCTTCACACAACCCTGTGTGGAGGCAGCTGGAGGGGAGAAGGACATTTCTCCTTTCGTTACCAAGGAGGAACAGGGTGAACTCTCTTATATCCCATGGGCCGGAAACGGCTTACACCGTCGCCACCAAAACAACACCGGCAAGGGAAATGGTATGGAACCTGCTCTTCCCCCACACTGAGCAGGGGGCTCCCCCGTCGTGAGTCAAATCGGATTCCTGCAGCAGGACAGGGGGGTGGCCACGTTCTGACTTCAGAATCCTCTCAAGCCAATATTTGAGTGTGTGGACCTTGTCCAGGCCAGTGAGGGGTGAAATGAAACTACCTCCAAACACTCGTCCTGCTGGATGGCTCAGGGGCCTCTCTCCGTCCTCTCCCTTGATGACTTAATAAACCCTAATAGCTCCATTTATTCAGGTATAACTAATAATCAGTGCTAAACCGTCACTCCAACCAGGGGATTTGCATTTTAATAGAAAACAAGAAACTTTAGTCCAGAGATGTCCAATTACACTTTCAGGAGGGCAAGGATGAGGATGAGGTCCTTCGTTTCACTATTTCTACATCTGTGGAGACGTCATACATTTGTCTGTTATGAGGTCACACAGGTAAACTCAAATTATTCCTCTACTCTCGCAACTAGTGCACTGCAGTGTCTCTGCTCATCTCTGATCTGACGTTCTCAGTGGCAGCTACCTGGGTCTCTGAATGACAAAGATAGAAAAATAAATGAGTAAATAAGTGCAATTTGTTTGGCAGATAACATATTCCCAACCTCTGTCTGTGAGGGAAAAAATTTAATAATGAAAGTTTCTCTGGACTTGATGAATTTGGGAACTGTTGCTTTAATGCCAACAGTACATATCATGGAGTCACAGGCAATCACAGTCTGGGGGACCCAGCAAGACCCCTCAGCCTCCCCTGAAACCTCACCCTGCACTCAGCCTCTTCTTCCTGCCACTCGAGGGCCAGACCCGCTGTCCAAGAGGAGCCATCAAACCACACATCCCCTTCCATTTCCACCCAGTCCTCAATGCAGGGTCCTCTATGTGTCAGGCACTCTGGGGGGTACAAAGACGGAGTCCTGCCCTGAGGGATGCCGACAGAGCCGGGGAGGGAGATGAGACAAGCTACCACCGTGTCAGAGAAGGCTGAGCGGCGGCAGGGCAGGGCGTCTGGCCATGGAGCTGCATGGAGGGTGGCTCCAGAGATGAGCTGGGGAGGGTGGCCCAGCACCCAGCACATACAGGTTGGCAGGGTGGGGGTGGCCATTCAGACAGGCGGAGCTGTGGGAATAACCGTGTGGCACAGGCGTAGGCCAACTGTTAACAGAATCGGGGGAAGAGGCTGATGAAGTAGATTGGGACCAGATTGCATGGGGTCTTAAATTCCACACTGAGATGTGTGCATTTAATTCCTTAGAAAATGGGGAGGTATTGAAGGGCTGTTTCTTATTGTTGTTTGTTTGTTCATTTGTTTAAACAGAAAAGAAACAGGCTCAGAGCTGTGGACATGGGGAATCATTGCAACAGACACACTGGGAATTCTAGAGCTCAAAAGACCTCACCTCCAACTCATTTGGTGAATGCATGTCAGGGTGGGACTCTCCAAGACCCTGTGGTTTTATTTCCAACAGAAGCCAAGCCAGGGCCAGCCTAAGGTGAGCTATGCGTTGAGGGCAGAGCCAGAATGGCCACAGTACAGGGCCACATGCTGGGAAGGTGGGAAGGGTTGGCCAGCAATGGGGGCGGTGGGGAGAGCAGAGAGGATCGGGGAGGCAGGTCTTTGCCCCCAGGCAGTTCAGGGGCCAATGATGGGAGAATACGGGGTAGGGGTGGCATCTGGGGAGACAGACCTCATCATGCGCACTGAGTTAGGAAGTCCAAGTGTGCGAGGAGATGCAGGAGCAGGGTCACCTGGGCTGGGCAGGAAGGCCGGCAATCCACAGTCTGTGAGAGGTGAGTGGGAAGCGCCACCCACTCTCTGGAGGGAGCTCCTAGTGTCCCACATCTGCACCTCCAGGCAGGCCCTGCCCCAGGGGCTCTGGCCGGGCCAACAGCCAGGCTCCAATCAGCACATCAAAAACCCACCAAAAATGATCAGAATCTCGATTTCCTTCTCACTCCTTCAGGTGGGACTAGAGCAGCAGCAGTAACTCCGAACCTTATGATGTCCAAATTATTATGCTGAAAGTGAAACTGAGCCCTTTCTAGCAGGGCGCGGATGCTTCCCATTGCACGCAGAGCCCTGGGAGCTGGCGAGCTAATGATTACCAGGTGCAGGTACAAACGGCCTTCCCACGCCCTGTCTGCGCTGATGTCCACCTGCACTCACATAGGGCTCTTAATTCGTACTAGAAAAATTGGGACATGAGGAGTCCCCCAGTTTAGTACACGGTGAAGTCATGTCTAGCTCTTGCCATAATCCTTTAAGATCTGCTGTGGTCAGAGACTCCACAAATGTGAGCGCTGGAAGAACATTTAAGTATATAGCCTCATCCACTGGTTTAAAAAGCCTTACGCAATTCTTATCAAAATCCCAATGGTATTCTTCACAGAAATAGAAAACACAATTTTGAAATGTGTATGGAAACATAAAAGACCCAGAATAGCCAAAACAAATCTGATACAGAAAAACTAAGTTGGAGGCATCACACTTTCTGATTTAAAATTATATTGCAAAGCTGTAGTAAGGAGAACAGTATAGTACTGGCTAAAACAGACACATAGATCAGTGGAACAGAATGAAGAGCCCAGAAATAAATCCAAACATATACAGTCAACTAATTTTTAACAAGGGCACCATGAAGACACAAAGGGAAAAGGACAGTCTCTTCAATAAATGGTGCTGGGATTTCCACCTGCAAAGGAATGGAATTGGGCCTTTATCTTATACTATACACAAAAATCAACTCAAAATGGATAAAAGACCTACATGTAACATCAGAGACTATAAAACCCCTAAAAGAGAACATAGTGGGAGAGCTCCTGGACACTGGCATTGGCAATGATTTTTTGGATACCATACCAAAAGCTTAGGCCACAAAAGCAAAATTAAATGGGACTATATCAAACCATTAATAATAAGCTTCTGCACAGCAGAGGAAACAGTCAACAAAATGAAACAGCAGCCTACGGATTGGGAGAAAATGTTTGCAAACCATATAGCTGATAAGGGGTTAATATCCAAAATTTATGAATAACTCATATGACTCAATTATAGAAAACAAACCAAAAAATCCATTAAAAAATGGGCAAAAGACCTGAATAGATATTTCTCCAAAGAAGACATAAAAATCACCAACAAGGATATGAAAAGGTGCTCAACATCACTAATCAGCAGGGAAATGCAAATCAAAACCACTATGAGACATCACCTCACGCCTGTTAGAACAGCTAGTATAAAACAGTTAAAAGATAACGTTAGTGAGGGTATGGAGAGAAGGGGACTTTTATACTGTTGGTGGCAAGGTACATCGGTGCAGCCATTATTGAAAACAGCATGGAGATTTCTAAAGAAATTAAACTAGAACCATCGAACGACCCAGCAATCCCTTTTCTGGGCATATACCCAAAGGAAATGAAATCACCACCTTGTAAAGATATCTGCATTCCTAACTTCATTGCAGCATTATTCATGATAGCCAAGATATGAAAGTGTCTGTCTATGGATAAATGGATAAAGAATGAATATATGTATATGTACATATATACATATATATATCATTTTCTGAGATTTATACATATATATGTGTGTGTGTTTATATATATACATAAAATGGGATGTTATTCAGAGATCTTAAAAAAGTATGAGATCTTGACATTTGCCATGTGGATGAGCCCGGAGGACATTACACTAAGTGAAATAGCTAGACACAGAAAGAAAAATATCTCACTTATATGTGGAATCTGAAAGATAAAAGTCAAATACACAGATATAGAGAACAAAACAATGATTACTAGGGCAGGGGTGGGCAGGGAGGGAATGGGGAGATGTAGGTCAGAGGATACAGGGCTCGGTCCTGCAGGGGGCTCTGGGGGATTCCATTAAGTGAGGGAGACAGTGTCTCCCCATGAGGTCAAGCTCAAAAGGTGTAAGCCCCACCTGCCCCAGCCCCCTTAATAACTCCCACAGCCCATTCATAGTTATTTCAGCCAAGCTGTCTTGGTACTATTTTTGCTTTCAGCCTAGACCTTTTGTCAAGCTAGTAAATTCTCACATTTACTATTTCATCTGTATTTTAATTGTCCAAACCCACCTCCTCTGAGGTTCAAGCAATGCAAGGTTTGGACTGGGGCCGGAGGCCTTAACTCCAGTCAACAAGTTCATGGTCCCCTTGTGCATTCCCTTCATGATGGTCCCACATCTGTCAAATGGAGACCACAGTAGCTACCCCTTAGGATTATTGTGGGGCTAAAAGAGATTATGCATTCTATGTACCAAGTACAATGCCTGGCTCTGGGTAAGTGCCCAATAAATGTTAGCTTTTAAAAATAGTAGCCTAGGCTGGGCACTCACGTCTGTAGTCCTAGCACTCTGAGAGGCCAAGGTGGGAGGCCTCTTGAGCTCAGGAGTTTGAGACCTGCCTGAGCAAGAGCGAGACCCTGTCTCTACTAAAAGTAGAAAAAATTAGCCGGGCATGGTGGCATGCGCCTCTAGTCCCAGCTACTCAGGAAGCTGAGGCAGGAGAATCACTTGAGCCCAGGAGTTTGAGGTTGCAGTGAGCTATGATCACACCACTGCACTCTAGCCTGGGCAACAAAGTGAGAACCTGTCTCAAAAAAAGAAAAAAAAAAAAAAGATGCCTCAATGCCTTGAAGGGCAAAAAGGAAAGAGAATAATATTGCTTAAGCTCACCTACCGGCCAGACATAGAGCCAGGTTTCTCACATGTTATGTCACATCATCTGCTCAGCCTCCCCTGCAGCTATCCTACACATTTTAATCCCAATTTTTATCATTTTATAAATCAGGAAACTGAGGAGCTGCAAGGGCGATTGGCCAGGATTCCTAAATGAGTAAGACCTCTTCTGGTTGCAAATGATCAAAGCCAACTTGGTCAACCTTACACAAAAAGGGACACTTGATGGTTCAGGAAATGCAACAAAGTGTTTAAGAACCAAACCATGCTTGGGAAAGGCAAGGGGCGCCAAGCCTCACAGCTAGGGCAGGGACTCAGACACCACCAGGTCTCTCTCTCCACCTCTGTGTTCACACTGCACATGGCAGGACATTCCCACATGCCAGTTATCCTTAGCCTTCCCCAGCAGAGGACTGACTCCATTCCTCAGTTTCAGTTTCAGAAATTCCAGGGAAAGGTGTTGATTGGCTCAGCTTGGGCCAGATACCCACCCCTTAACCAATCAACTACAGGCAGGGGGCATGGTCATGTGAGAATGTGTAACTTCCCACAGAAACCACATGGATAGAGCAGGGGTACCGGCAATCTCCAAAAAGTGGGTGTACAGCTTCCAAAAGAGGGGGCTGTGGAGCAGGCCACAAAATAGTAACACACTCCGGTTTCATTGCCAGTAAGTAAAAGAGTCTGGATTTATGCCCAGGTCTGTTGGGCTCCAAAGCCCACATTAATTCCCTGACACATGCTGCCTCTCTGTCTATTCATGCATCAGGAAATCAGGGCCAGTCAGTCAGCCTCTCCAGAAAGTTAAAACAAATTTGCTGTCTAGGCAGTCATACCCATAAATACTTCTGGCGTCCAAAAACAGACAATGGCAGCACTAGGCTGGGAGTCGTGTTTTCCATCTTCTATTTTGTAGTCATTGTTATCACCACCACTTTCTTCTTCATAATCTTTTTATTACAGTAAACTCTCCTCAAAAATAGGGTGTTCTGGCTAATAGAGAATTTCTTTAGATATTATATTTAGATTACTAATTTTATAAGCTTGGAAATCATAGAGTTAAAAAGAAATCTCAAAACTACTAAATATGTCCATCCTTTTCATTTTGCAGAGGAGAAAATCATGACCAGGAGGAGAAAGGCAGTTGCTGGAGGGCTGGACCACCATCCAGGTCCCTGTTCCTCGCCCAGCGCCCAGTGCCCAGCCCCACACCCCTCCCCCTTTTCTGGAATGCACGACAATACAATGTTGAATTGTATGATGTTGTACCAAAAATAATTTTGGTACAAATTTTTATTTTTAATGATCTAATAAGATCTTCTGTTTTTAGTGGCTAGGAACAAATTCCCTAAATTCTTAACTTTCTCATAGAAATACATCCTTTCCCTCCTGGCTCTGCCTAAAATCCTACTGGCCTCTGAGGACACCACTTCCTTTAAACTCTGGCAAGTAAAAACTATTTATCCTCACATTCAGCAGACCTGGGCTTGAAAGTGTTGAGAATTCTCCATATAGCCTTCACATTTTAGCACATCTTGCCAGCAGAGACATTGACTGTCTTCCTTCCCGACTTTCTTTCCAAGGTGTGTGTACAGTGAACAAGCTTGGAAGATGGAGCTTCTGAAGGAACAAAAGGCATATATGCATATATGCTTATTGACCCGTGTAATGAAATGATATCTCCCTCCAGAGTAAAGGGAAGGCTGACTTACTGCCCACTATAAAAGATTCAGAGTCCCTAAACTCAGGGTTCCCCTCTTGAAACATAACCCACTTTATGTGTAGATATCACTTGACCTTCTTTGTATCATCCTGTCAGAATTAGAGCTCAAAGAATCAATACAAATGCAAATACTCTGGCTACAGCTATTGCTGTGAGTAACAAATGGTCCTTTGTCTCTGACCCAGGAGTCTCAAGTCTTCTGCCAGCATTCATGAAGCCGTGGCAGGCTCAGTGTTAGCTTGTCAGTAAATCCCAGACCCTCCACTGTTCTTGACAGACATGGAATCCATCCTTCTCACTCCTCTGTGCCACTTCCAGATTTCTTCTTCACTCCTCTTAGAATTCTTTGTTCCGTTATGTTTCAAGGTCACCTGGAAAGACCACTCTCTAACTCTCTTTATCTCTGTCACCCCTAACCTTACGCTCTTCCAGTGATATCTTGGGCACCTGACACCCCAAGTCCTGCCATAATTTTGGATGAATGCACAGGCCACATTCCCGGCACTTTATTAAACTTTTGCCTCTTGTGACACCCTTTACTTCTTCACCGCCCCACACTCTGGGATGATGTCACACCTCCTAGTTCACCCAGAGCTGCCACATACATCTTCTCATCTCCCCACCTCTGGTTCCTTGTCCCCCAACACCTCCACATCTCTGTCCACCTTTGTCTCTTTCTCATCTGCTTCCCAGGCGGGTTCTCTGTCCTCCTGGGGCTACTCTCCCACCTGGCTCCATCCTCTGCCACCTGCCTAGGAAGCTTAGACCAGTAACTGACCTCAATCCTGTCTCTTTCTGGGGACTTTTTCCTGTCATCTCATAAACACACTCAAGTGCCTCCTGTTTTAAAAAGAAGTTCTTTCAACTCTCCAGGCCTTCCAGGGAAGTGTTCTTGGCCTGCTCCCCAATACGGGGCAGTCATTCACCCTGCACGTTCCCATCGCACCCCTGGATTAACGGGTCTGGTTGCTTGTACCCTCCTTCCTCCTCGAGGACTAGAACTTTGTCTTACCCGCCATTGCACCCCAGCACCTTGCCTGCGATTTGTGGAAAGAGTGAAAGATTAGGGCCTGGGGTCGGTGCTAGGCCCAGCAGCGCCGTCCACCTCTGCGCCGGTGACGGGAGTTATGCTTCGCTGCAAGTTCAGCTGGCAGAGGGCTGACTTCACAGCGTTACTGGTGCTGTGCAATTCTTCTCAGTCTGTGGAAACTTTGGCTTTATTTAGTTTGTATCTAATTTGCGGGTTAATAAGCCTTTGTCTGAAGGTCTTGGTGCACAGCACAGGGCTGGGATCACCTTTCGCAGACTCCCCTGGGGCTCGGGGTGGGGGGGATGAGTGGGTTTTAGGCACTGACTCTTTGCATAGCTTACAGGACCTCAGTCTGGGCGTATTACTCATTAGAGTTTATTTACCTTTTGTGGTGGCCTAGAAAAAGCCAAGCTTAATGAAGTGGTTACCAAAAGCCTTTAACATCATATTTTCCACAGAGTTCATAAAAATATTGACAGTGGACTTAACTGCCACATCGCATCTTTCAAAGAGATGAACAAAAATCGTACTAAGCATATTGATTTGGTTTTTCATAAAGCCTTAATAGAACAAAAGCCTGGAGCGCCCTCGTTCAAAGCAACTACAAGTAAGCCCTCCCAACACATGCTGAGTGAGTTGGTCACGTGGGCATAGGCACCCCACTGTCCCTCTCTGGGACTCAGTTTCCTTACTACAAATAAGAAGCTTGGATGAAATGAACTCTAAGGTGGTGTCTGTTTCAGAAGAGAATGATGCTATTCTTTCTAAACTCACTCCCAGGACAACACACTGAAAGGGAGAAACAATAGGGAATATTATTTTTGTCTCTAAGATGCCTCACAATCATCAGAGACAGCCAGAAACTGGAGGAAAATGGTAGCGGTCCCAAGGCACAACTCACTTGTTCTTGCGAGGCTTTCTGGTCTTGGCTTTCTGGTTCTTGGTTCACAGCCTGGCTTGACCCAGGGCTCGCCTGACTCAACCTTTGCAGCTCTCCTCCAGCCCCGCTATCATGTGCTTCCGGAATTCCTGCCCTGCAGCCTCCTGGTAGGGAGATTAGAGGATGATCAGAGATACCTGAAATTGCATCTCTGGGTAAACCTTAGTGATCATCTGGCTAGTGTGGTTTTCAAACTCACCTGAATGAAACGTCTTGATACCCAAGCTCCACCCTAGGCCAATTGATTCTGAATCTCTAAGGTTGAGCCTCAGGCTTCAGTATTTTTCAAAAGCTGCTTAGGTAATTCTGTTATATGGAGAAGGTCGAGACAACTCTCTTGAGCTCCCAGTCCAGAGTCTTTCCCCAAAACGGGACACCCATATGAGTTAAGAGCACAGGCTGTTGGGTCAGGCAGACCTGGCTGAGTCCTGGCTCTGCACTTGGCACCTGCGTGATGCTAGGGATGCTCTCATGCTCTGTGCACTCCAGTTTCCTCAGTCAATGGGTGTGAGACGCTTGGCACAGGGCCTGGCACGTGGAGAATGTTCAGGAACGCTGGCTTTCATGGCGTCTTTGTGTTTCTCGGCATCGTGATCGTTATTGACATCACCAACATCACCATTTCTGTCAGTACCATCATCAACACTGTCGTCATCATTGTCAGCATCATCCACATCATCATAATCACCGACATCATCTCCTTTTTCTCCTGCTCCTCCTTCCTCTCCTCCTCCGTCGTCATCATCATCAACATCGTCATTACCACTAACACGGTTATCATCGCAGACATCACCTTCTTTGTCTCCTTCTCCTCCTTCTCCTTTTTCTCATATTCCTCCTTCTCCTTCTCTTTGTTCTCCTTCTCTTCTTCTCCCATCAGAGGCGAGGGTGGTGTGAGGAAGAGAGCTTGTGCCCCACGCCCACCCTAGCTTCCTGCTCTGGAAGCCATCGTCATGTAGAGGAGGGAGGCACTGAGCCATGAGGGGAATCATAGGAATCGCAGACACACGGACTCCACACCCTGAGGTCACGGGGCTCCTGTCAAACCCAGAACACCTGCCAGGACAAAGTGGCAGGTGACAGCTAGCCCTTGGGTAGAAAGGAGGCAAAGGTGTCATGGAAGACAAGGAAAGGCTGCCAGACCAAGTGGGACTGTCTCTGAATGCTAACCAAGGAATTACCCATGATGTTGCTTAGACCCTCCAAATAACACAGGAACTACAATGAGTGGGCTATTTTAAAGCTATCCCTCTGTTCTGGAAAATCCTTGGAAATTTTAAACTCTGATAAAAAGAAACAATGTTGAGGAATTTTAGGAGACTTTAAACAGCTTGCAGGATTAAAAAACCACCCTCAAATCCAACGCCCACACATCCCCTGATAAATGTCAGCTGGAAAGCCATTCCTATTGAAGCCATACGGGGTAGAAGTGGGAGGGGTTGGTTTAGCTCGAGGTGGCCATCCACAGACATCCTGACATGGCTAGTGACAGGGGCTGGCCACCCAGAGAGTATCACAGGAAGGCAAATGCCTCTCTGCATCAAACAAGATCACAAAATCCTCCACCCCATTGCTCATGAAAAGTTCAGTGAGAGTTTGAAGATATTACAACAGGATTTCTGGAAGCTGAGTAAAAACGACCTTGAAAATAAACCACATGCTGCTGCTAATTAATCTTAGTTCCTGGCTCCTTCCAATCAGACCCTGAACTATAATCCATCTTCATTACACTTCTTTTAAAGCAAAAATGGTGCATTTCCGCAAGTCTAATTAAGGAAAAAACATTGTCAGGCCTTGGGTCATAACTCTTTTTCTGTCATAACTTTATTTCTGTGCATATTTTACACACACACACACACACACACACAAAAAGAAAGCACGCACACACACACACAGACAAATAGATGCTTTAGGAAACTCTACATGACCTGTTTATTGGCAACCATGGACAAGCCACTTGGAGCCTAAGGATGGATGAGATGGCCAAGCAGGGTGCCATCGTGATCAGTGTCACCGCCAGCCAGTGGTCCTCCTCACGCATGTCCCCCCACCTTGCACACACCACCCACCATATTGCTGTGGACACACCTGATGGGCAGCCATGCGCTCAGGGAAGGGCTGCCTAGGCCCCAGCCCCAGGGAATGAAGCAGGATTAGTCTCCGCTGGGTGTGGTCATCAATTGCTCTTTGACAGTGGTTGATTTTAGGGAGGCTTTTGACCCCGAATGATTGGATTGTGTGAGAATGAGATGTTTGTCTCTATAGCAGCCAACAAGATTAACAACTAGTGACCACAGAGGGGAAATTCACCTACCTATGCACACCTGCCAAAGACACAACTTGAGTTTAGGAGAACTTGAGAAGGAAGGATTGGGATAAAGCCATCTTATCTCTGAGGACCTGTTTGGTTGTCATCGTCTAACTCCAAGATTTTGACCTGGGACACTGAGAAATGGGTGGGATGGTTCAGGACGTATCTATGAGTTGGACTTCACACTGTAGGTGGGGGCCAAGTTGGGGTCATGTCTGAGAGTCTGGTGATAGGTGCTCCCCAGCTTGGGATAGGTCCTTTCCATCGACACATTCCTCAACCCCATTCCTATCACCATCCCACAACCCTGGATGAATCACGAGGTAGATTTCCCAATTGATGGAGGGTTCTTACAAGCTTCCCACAGATTTTATTCATCTAAGTCCATGAACCCATTGACCCTCAAGAGGCCTCTGTGAGATCACTGGAGTCTCATTCTCACCCATCCATGCCCTCTCCTCCCCCCCATACCTACCCCATCCCACCTCCCCTCATCCCTACAGATCCTATCAGTCAAACCCTGGAAGGACCTCTAATTCCAGTTCTAGCCTAAATGACAGCAATGCATCATGAAGAGAGATACACCAGCCATTGAATTTCCTGCTCGGAGTATTTAACAAACCATGCAGACGATTCCTACTCATCACATGACCAGCTCAGTCCAGAGGCAGTGGTCTCAACCAACACTTCACATTAAGAGAACACCACCATCGCAGTTTAGAAGGTGCCCGAATGCACGAGTGTGTGTGGTGCCCTCTTAGAGACTATGTTCGCTCCAGGATATACTTGTAGGTATTCACATGCACAGTGTGGGGCCCAGCCAGGCACTGTCCACCCTTAGGACATGGGAGGGGGCTGTTGAGCTGCCACAGCCAGCAGGTTATATTATAACATGAAGGGACCCTACAAATCAGCAAGACTCACCCCCTCTATATATAGATGAGAAGCTAAATCAAAGAAGGAGAGGGTCTTGGCTAGAGACCCAAAGCTCTGGGCGTAAAATAAGTGAAAACAAGTGAGTTAATAGTGGTGTTAAGGATGCTGGTTTCCTGTATAGTAAGGTAGTAGGAATGACTTTGTACAATATCCAAGGTTAAGCCTTGCTGGTGAGGTAGAAGTTCACAGGGTCCCCTAGACATCTCTTGAGTGGCTTCTTCAGTGGTGGACACAGCCAGACATTTGAAGGTGAGCTCAAAAGCTATATCTCTGCTACATAATCCTACCGTTGACCACAGCTGACTGACCACAGGAGGATGCATGACCCCAGAGGCGTCTGGCACATTTTGCTTCCCAGGAATTTGACATCTACATCAACACACATAGGCCAGAGATCTTTTGGGCTGGGTTGTGTTAGTGGGATCCCAGTGAGGAGAGGATCCAGGAACTCCTACTGCTAAGCTATCAGGGGCAGCCCTGTTTCATTCCAAATCTGCCCAGGGGAGAGCCAGCCCACCAGCCTGAACACCTACCCTGGAGGATTATGTGAGGAATCGATAAGTGCCTTAGTTTTTAAGCCATTTGACTCTGAGGGTCTATGTGGTGTGTCAGCTCAGCCTGTAACTAACACAGTCCACACTGCTCGTCCCTTCACATCACACAGACCTGCTCAGATGTCACTTGCATGGAGAAGCCTCTCTCAGCCTGTCCCCACCCTCTACCAACTCCCCTTCTTCCTTCTGTTCCATGGCACTTATCCCTGCCTGAGATCATACATGCACGTGCTTAGCTGCTCGTTGCTGTCTCTCCTACCAGAACGTGAGCTCCATGAAGGCGAGGACTGTGACCATGTCCCCAGCAGAACCCAGCACACAATAGCTGCTTGCCCAGTAAACATTTGTTCGATAAGACAAATATGCATTTGTTTATGGCCAGACTGGGAGGTCCTGAAGCATAAACGGATTTAACAAATGGGGTTTTCAAACCTCAGGGGGCCATGTCACTTGGGGAATTTACTAAAAGCACCAGTGTCTAGGTTCTGTGCCCAAAGATTCTGACCTGTCAGATGCAGCAAGCCCCGTGTGCTGCTGCAGGAGCAGGTCTGGGACGCGCTGTCCTGGCTCTGCTCCAGATCTGCACACGCCCAGCAAACGTGAACCGGTAGAGAATCCACATGGTGGAAAGACATGCCTTTGTCTGACCTCCAACTCTGACACCCATTGAAGACCAGCTCCCAGGACAACACAATGCTCCTTGTGGGAGAGAGGGCATCTATTTAGGGCATAGATGTGGGCATGATTGACAGAGACCTCAGCTCACAGTGGCCTGAATGCAGTAGATGTCCATTTCTCGCTGAAGTAGGAGTCTGAGTTGGGCAGGCAGCTCGTGTTCCTCAGGGCCTGTCTCCTCCCATCTTGTGGTTCTGCCATCTATAGAATGTGGCCACAGCTCATGTGGCCGAGAGAGCTCTCCATCACATCCACAAGCCAACCAACAGGGACCGCGGAAGGCATGTCCTCCTTCCCTCTAAAGGCATGACCCAGAAATTGCACACATCGCTTCTCCCATTTACCACTGGCCAGAACTTGGTCACATGGATGCACCCAGCTGCAAGGAAGGCTGGGAAATAGAATCTCTGTTCTAGGTACCACAAGTCAAACTGAAAGTTCTCTAAGAGGGGACGAAGGCAAAAATGATACTAGGGGACAACTAGCCATCTCTGCTATGGAGGCCACGTGGCTGCTGGAGAGGAGGGCACCGAACACTGGTGCAGAACGACAGGCCTGGGCGTCAAAGGGGCAAACTCAGCCTTAAGCCCCTGCCCTTAGCCCACACGGGGAGACAGCCTCTGTCTCTGCTACTACAGGTGCCACAGGTGGATGGAAAGGCATTCAGAGGCACAGAGGACGGCTGGCCAACTCGTACTGGGGTTGAGAAGGCTGTTCCCAAGGACACGTTTCTGCTGGTCCCAAACAGGTGAGTGGGAACTTGGCAGGGAGCCACCCAAGCAAGCAGCCGCCTCAGCAGGGAGGCTAGAATGCGCAAATGTTGAGAAGTCTAGAAAAGCCTGGGGTCTTCAGAAAAGGGAGAGAGATCCCAGATTTAGATTCTAGAGAACTTGGGGGAGGAGCAGGAGATGAGGCTGGAAAAGCAGGCGAGCCCACTCACAGGAGCCAGGCTGCCTAGTTCAAGTCCCAGCTCCCCCTTAGTAGTCATGTGACCTTGGCCATGTCAACTGAACCTCTCTGAGCCTCAGTTTCCTCATTTACAACATGGAAATGAATAATGCTCCTACTCTCTAGGCTTTTGTCAGGGTTAAAGGAGTTTGTATGGGTGAAAACTTCAGGAGACGGCCTGGTCCACCATGCCTGTAAGGGCTGACTGCTTTTATCATTAATATTGACCAGAAAAGAGATTGACTTGATCCTTGCTGTCTCAGGAAAGTTTCTTTAGAAAAGTCCAAGCCCTCATGGTTGTTCTGCAGAGGAAACAGAACCCCCACACACACACCCTGCCCCCTGCTTATGTCTAGAACATAATGGAGGGCAGTTGGCACAGTGACACACACAGTGCTGAGATTTGGGGAAGTCCATCAGGAGGGAGAGAAGGACAGTCCCCATCTGGTCCTCCTTTGCCCCAGAGGGCTGGTGACTTCCTGGAGGTTGGTCTCCTCACTGCCCCAAGCTGTCTTGTGCCAGTTTTATGAAAGAGAAAATATCATCCCAGACTGAGTGTGGCTCCAACACGCAGCAGTAGGAATTCCAAGGGCTCTGCCGCTATTTGTAGAGCGCAAGGAAGACTCTCCAGGAGGACAGATGACTGACACCTACGTTCACCAGCTGGTTTTCCTGCTCACGCTCGGCCAAATCCAAAAGGCGTGCAACCCTGGCCTTTGATGTTGTTTGCAATGGATGAAACAAACCTGTCGCTGCAGGGTGGGCAAGAAGAGGGTGGCACCCTGCTTCAGGACGCAGAGAGAGCAGAGCCCTGGGGTAAGAAAGAGCCAGGTTCAAAGCCCACATTCCCTAATCGGCCAGTGCTGACTGGGCCACCCTGTGAGCCAGGCACAGCTCTTCAGGGCCTCACAGCCTCATATTAGGGCTAGAATGAGATGAGGTGACCAGCAGGTGATGAGTGGAGGGCAGGGTTACCACTCAGCACCCAGAGAGGGGCTTAGCCAAACCCCAAAGAGGGAGAGCTCCGCCCAAGTGTGTCTTCTTCTGCAGTGAGTACCCCAATCTCCTGAGCATGGGGATCAGCCCCGACAGGTAACCTTGACCAGATACAGCCTAAATGGCCATTCTCCATGTGGACCACCCACAGGGGTCCAGAGTAATGGGAAGAGGAGTAGCTGGAGCCAAGGAGACTCTGCACAATGACATTAAATAGCCCACAGGGCACACAAATCCCAGCCAACTGTCGTTGAGCAGCAGCCCCAGCATTTTTCAGAGAGACCCTGTCCCACCTGCTCCAGGGTGGGCAAGGACATAGCCCCCCGAGAAACTCTATAATCACTCAGCTTCGCTCCATTACCGAGTTTTACAGCAAGCTGGGAACAGGCCTTGAACATGTGCACGCTCCCCAGTGAGCAATAAAACCCGCCTCAACGCCGGAGTCCGGGTACAGTGTGCGGGAAGCTTTCTGTCCTCCTCAGACTCTCAGCGCCTGCCAAGTCCCATAAATTAGACAAGTGTCTCCGGCTCAGTCGGGTGCCGGCCGGAGTATCCGGCAGGCAGAGCCACCAAGCCCGGGAGAGATGGCACCCACGCCATGGCAGCCGGGCCTCTGGGAGGGGAGCTGCGGGGCCCGCAGGAGAGCTCTGTGCCACTGTGTCTCCAGGAGACTGGTTCTCAAAGGGGGTCCCCAGGCCCACAGCATCAGCACCACCTAAGAACTTGCTAGAAATGCAAACT
>CAUYSK010023658.1:0-25169 GCA_963575035.1 Avahi laniger | reverse complement strand
AGCATGGAAGGGTTCTGCAGAGAATGGCGGGAGCGCAGGAATGTGACGTATCACCAAGGGCACAGGGCAGATGATCTGATGATAAAGACTGCTGTGCCATTTACTGGTTGTGTGGTTCTGGACCAGTCTTTTTTTTTTTTTTGAGACACAGTCTCACTCTTTTGCCCGGGTTAGAGTGAGTGCCGTGGTGTCAGCCTAGCTCACAGCAACCTCAGACTCCTGGGCTCAAGCAATCCTTCTGCCTCAGCCTCCTGAGTAGCTGGGACTATAGGCATGCGTCACCATGCCCAGCTAATTTTTTCTATATATTTTTAGCTGTCCAGTTAATTTCTTTCTATTTTTGGTAGAGACGGGGTCTCACTCTTGCTCAGGCTGGTCTCCAACTCCTGAGCTCAAACAATCCACCCGCCTCGGCCTCCCAGAGTGCTAGGATTACAGGCGTGAGCCACCGCTCCTGGCCTCATGGGTATCATTTTTAAAAATGGAAAATAACAAGTGTTGGTGAGAATGTGGAGAACTTGGAGCCCTCAGGCATTGCTAAGGGGGATGTAAAATGGTAGCATCACCGTATGGCAGTGCCTGGAAAAGTTGAACATAGAACTGCCATATGACCCGGCAATTCCCACCTAGACATGTATCCAAAAGAACTGAACGCAGAGACCTGAACAGACATCTGTACACGATGTTCACAGCAGCATCATTCGCAATCGCCAACAGGTGCAAATAACCCGTGTACGTGGACAGATGATGTGTAAACAAGACACAGCAGATAGACAAATACAGAGACATATGCACAGTGGAATACTATTCATCTGTAAAAAGGGAGGAAATTTTGATCCATGCTACGACATGTATGAACCTTGAAAACATCATGCACAGTGAAACAGAGCCAGTTGTAAAAGGATAAAGATTATAGGGTTTCACTTATGTGAGGTACCCAGGATAGGCAAATTCACAGAGCCGGGAAGTAGAATCGAGGTTACTAGGGGCTGGAGGGAGGAGGAGGAGGAGCTATTGTGTACCGGGCACAGTTTATGTTGGGGATGATGAGAGAGCTCGGGGTATAGACAGTGGTGACGGTTACACAATGTTGGGAATGTAATCAGTGCCACTGCATGGTGCACTTAGAAATGGTTAAAATGATAAATATTCAGTTATGTATATTTTACCACAGTTTTCAAATAAAAGGACTGCCTGGCTTGGCACAGCTGCTCGTCTTCCAGGATAAGGTGACCTGTGTCTCTCAGTCCTACTCACTTACAATGTAACCTCCTTGGGGCTGGGCCACATGGGCCCAATCCGTTTTGTCCTATCTTGAATCAGTGATTATTTCAACCCAGACTGAAATGACAGAGCTTATGTAGCAGCAGGAGCAGAGCAGGGGGATGGTATCTGGCGGCACGTGACCTAGACACTGGCAACCTCTGTCCTCTGCCACCTCCACCACTCGCTCTGGCCTTGAGCTCTCTGTCCAGCAGTGGGGACTGGCCCTGCTGAACCGTGCAAACGTGTCCCTGTCCACCTTCCAGCCCCGCAGCTGCAGCCTCACTTGGCCACGTTGCAGAGTTCCCACCTGTCAAGCTATCTTGGAGAAATTCAGTCCTTCCCTGGTGGTCCAAGGCATCTGGTCTACCAGCAGGACATGGTAGAACAGCCAAGGAGGAAGGAATGGCTGTGATCAGAGTCCCAACCTTTTACCTACCAGGTGAAAGATTTCTCTGCTCTTGGTCCATTCTGAGCTGAGCCATTGTCCCCCAAAGACAGATCTAGCCCCACCTCCCCACTCCACTGCTTTCTAATCCTCTGGGAACATTTTCTATCAACTAATTCCTGGAACATGTCAACTCAGATTTTTAGCCTTTTGGGGATTTTTTTCCTTGAAGGTTTGGAATTCCAAAAGGCAGAGAAAGAACCTACGTTGAAATAATGCACCACATTAAAGATAGGACAAAATAGATTAGATCTTTCCCCCACCCCCAGTGAGATTATACTGTAAATCAGTAGGACACAGGGACACAGGACCCCTCTCTCTGCCCCTCCCTGCCCTCCTCCCTAACCTGCCCTATCCTAGGAGACACCGGACTTTGAGACAAGCTCGCTTGTGGCTTGTGCCAAGAGCCTGCTCCTAATCTCAGGAAGGTCAGAGTGCTGAGCCATGATCCACTGGGAAAGCCCAAGTGTGGAGGAGAAGGAAGAGCAGTTGGATCTAGAATGGTCTCTCTAAACCTATTGCAAAGCTCCTACCTTTCCAGGTGCGGGAGGCGGCAGTGTCCAGCCCTCCAAGAGGAGCTGGCCTGGCTGGGGCCGCGTGATGTTTCAGCCTTGCTGAATCAAAGACCCGGCGTGGTGGGCGCGCTGGGCAGTGGTGCGCCTGCCTTGTGAGCTGGGGGGAGATGTTAGTTAAGACGTTTGCCACAGTGGCGTGGGTGCAGCTCAGTCGGACTTTTGTACTTTCGTCAGTTGTCACTGGGGCCTAATAGCCTTCTCTGTGGCCTGCCAGGCCTGGGCCAGTCTGGACGGGCCTTTATTAAAGCTTTCCAAGAACAAGACCCCTGAGACTTTAACCTAGCTCAAGACCCTGCCTCCCTTAAGGTTAGTGAGCTCTTCTGTTTCCTTCTCTTCCATCACTTCTTTACGATTTACGCTTGCTGGGGCTCCCTGCATCCCGCTGCCACGGGGATGAACAGCAAGCACTCTGATGTCAGCCCGACTCTGTCATATTCTGGCTCCAGCATTTGTTAGCTGAGTTATTTTGGGGAACTTATCTCACTTCCAAAATGGACATAATTATAGTACCTTCATTAGCAAGTATTGTGTGCAATGAACCAGACAAAATGCGTGCAAAACATTTAGCACAGCCTTGGGACATGGTCAGCTCTTAATAAATGGGAACTGAGGTCATAGTTCTCTCCTTCTTCTTCCTTATCTCCTCCTCCTCCTCCTGCGTTGATCTTCCTCTTCGGATGCAAGTCCCAGGCGTGTGCCTTCCTCCGTCATTTCCCCGTCACTATGGAAAGAGTGAAGGCAAGAATGGGAAGAAAGGGGGCAACTTTTGTGTCCACCCTTCCCACCCGCCATCACCCAGGTTGGTTTCAGGGATCCAGATGTGGAGCATCCACAACCAGCTGTTGGCCTGGCCTTTCCCATGTGGCCCCCGGATATCCAGCCTGGTGTTTGGGCTGCCAGTTTGCCTACTGCACTATGGCCTCTGTGGGTGGACACAGTGAGTCACAAAAGGAGTGACTTGCTTCGGATCCCTGTGACACCCTGACATGCAGCCCATGCTGCCCGATTTGGGGGCAGCAGCTCCAGACTCCTGAGAGCCCAGCCGGGAAGTCTGGGCTTGCTTCATTGTTTGGTTTCCGGCGAGCACCTGCTCCTAGGAAGGGCATGTCTGCCACCTGCTGGCTGTGGACAGCACAGCACCTGGCTGTCCCTCAGGCTCCAGCTAGAGCCAAGGTTGGGGCTCTGGCCCAGGTGCAGGTCCTAGGGGGCTCTTCCCTGCCAGGCCCTGAGGAAGGATGTTCCCCAAAGTCCTCTCTCCTATCCTGCCCATTTCTCAGGGCATGGCCCACACTGTTAAGCTCAAAGAGAAGAATTCTTAGAGAATCTGGGTGGAGACAGGTAGAGAGGGAAAGGCCCTGTCCTGAGAGGACAAGCTCCACGGAAGGTAAGCGGGGAACAAAGACCAGGGCCAAGGCACCGTTGACTGGCCTTGATTACGGCGAGATTGAAGGAGGGGTAACCTTTTTCCTGGGCGTCCCCTCGTGCCCCGTCTTTTGGTACCTCCCTCATACTCCAGAGATGTCAATTTCAGATGTTGCCCGTTCAAGCACCCCAGGCCCAGGGGCACCCCTAAGGCCTGAACTGCCCTTCCTCTGGGGCACACCTCTCCATGACCAGCCCCCCACCTTCACCCCCACACAGAGCTCCTGTCGTTGTCTCACTGCCTGCAGAAATGGGGCTGGGGGCTGGAGGTCATTAGACAGCGGCGTGGTCCCAGGTATAATGCAGTGAATATTTTTCATCCAGATAGGTGCAACAATTGTTAACATTTTGCCACATTTGTGTTGCCTTTCATTCTTGGGCATGTGTACATGTGTGTGTGGGTGTGTTTACAGAGTGGATTTGCAGGTAAATTGCAGACATCACCCTAAATACTTCAGCATGTATCTCTTAAGAATAAGTATATTTTCCCACAGAACCACAATGCGGTTATTAACTTTCAAGAAATTCAACACTGATACAATTATGCTATTAATATAAATCTATGTTCAGATTTCCCCATTGTCTCAATGTCTTAGTCCATGTAGTGTTGCTATAAAGGAATTACCGGAGGCTGGGCAATTTACAAAGAAGTTTATTTGGCTCACAGTTCTGATGGCTGGAAAGTCCAGGAGTCGGCAGTTGCACCAAGTGAGGGCCTCAGGCTGCTTCCACTCAAGGTGGAAGGCAAAGGGCGGCCGGCATGTGCAGAGATCACACAGCGAGAGAAGAAGCAAGAGGGGGTGGAGGGGCCAGGCTCTAATTAACAGCCTGCTCTCCCAGGAACCAATAGAGTGAGAACTCATTCACCCGAGGGAGGGCATTAATCTGCTCATGAGGGATCCACCCCCGAGACCCAAATACCTCCCATGAGGTCCTGCCTCCAACAATTGGCGATCAAATTTCAACATGAAGTTTGGAGGGGACAAATATCCAAAGCATCCCATTCAGTAATGTCCTTTATACCTTTTTTTTTTCAATCCAGTGTCCAATCAAGGATTACACACTACAGTTAGCTGTCATGCCCTTTGATAAAAAACAGTTCTCCCTCTTTTTTTTGTCTTTTACGTGTTGACATTTTTGTGGAGTGTAAGGCTGGCTATTTTGTAGAATGCCCTACAATTTGGATCTCACAATCTGGATCTGTCATGTTTGGGGTAAGCATTTCTGCCAAGAATACTACTGATGCCATGTGCTCAGTACATCACATCAGGATGTGTTCTTTCTTTTTATCTTTCTTCCCTAATTTATGATCTGCCTACTTCCCAAAATCATTTAAGGAAGCCTACAGTAAAACAGAAAATTAAAAATTCTGCTGAGGGTAGAGGAAGCAAATATACCAAAGTGTCCTGGTTGACATGGGTACTGGGAAGACGCATCGCATTGATCTCAGCTTTCTGGCAGCCAAGACCCAAAGGGGCATCTGTGGAGTGATAGAACGCTCATTGTTAAAATCAAGGGTCAGCAAACTTTGTAAAGTGCTAAATAGTAAATATTTTGGATTATACTTTCCCTGTCACAACTATTCTGCTATTGTAGCCCAAGAGCAGCCATAAATCATACATAAACAATGGGCATGGCTGTGTCCCAATAAAACTTTATTTACAAAAACACAATTTCTGGGCTTGACCCAATGGCCTTAGTTTGCTGACCCCTGATTTACATGAAAGTATATATTCCAATTATTAGATGAGTAAAACTTTCTTTTTCTGGTTGAGTACTGCATGTTAAAAGAACTGTTTATATCATTATTTAGTTATTCCATGAAAACTTTTTATTTGTACAAATTTCTGGGGTACGTGTGCAATTTTGTTGCATTATTCAGCAAAGGTTTTGAGGAATGGAATGTGTTAAGCACCATGCAAGGTACTGGGTAATAATGCATCAACGACAAAGCAGACACGATCCCTGCCTTTCTGACAGAGTCGGATGTGAGAGACAAATGCATGCAAATGAACCAATATAAAACTATATCTGGTAATAAGGAGGGAAAGAATGGGTACAGTGACAAAATAATGGGGCTGGGGGATGTCATACTGATAGGGTATTCGGGGAAGGCCTCCTTGAGAAGGTGACATTTAAACTGAGACTTAGTGAAGGTCATGAGAGAGGATTTCCAGGCAGAGGGGACAGCACATGCAAAGGCCCTGAGGTGGAAGGAACTTGGCTTGTGCCTTTTTGAAGCCAGGTGTGGCTAGAACTGAGCAAGCAGCAGTGGGAGGGAGGAATAGGGGAGGAGGTTTGTAGGTCATGGCAGGTTTTGCAATTTATTCCAAGAACAATGGAAGTCACTGGAGAGTGTTAAGCACCGTTCATCCCCAGTCCCCAGGAGCTGTCTCCTGAGGAGAGCGCAACACCTGAGATGAATCCTAATTCCACTGTGTGACCTCTCACCCGTAAACAAGGCTACTACAAGCCTCCTCATAGGGTTGTTAAAAGAAGGAAATGCAGCAATGCGCAATCAGGCAGGGAGTGGGTGGAAATCACTATAACCGACAAGTGAGTCGGTCCCTGGCGGCTGTTCCAATACAAGGACAGGCGCGCACAAGTGACAGGAGTCCCTGCGGCGCAGGAAGGGCAATGCTGCCGTGCGCAGGGAGCGCAGGCAGTGGGGTTACCTTAAACAGACCCACGCCACTCCAACCCCCACCCACCGCAACCTTCAGAAAGTGCTGTGCTCCTCCGCCCTGGAGGCGATCCTCTGGCTGATGGGAGCTCAGGAGGGCGCCCAGCTGGCCCGGCCTCTCAGCCTTGCTCTGCGGTGTTGTTTTGTTTTTCAGAGCTTCCTGACATCTATATTAGAACGCCTGAGCACAGGTGAGTGTGCGGGTCCCCCGGTGGCTTCCCACCAACACCAGGCGGGTTCTGGAATGGAGAAAGGGGGCTTAAGCATGGGAGAGTTGGCGGGATCTCAGGGCTCCCCTGGTTCAGGGGTGTCACAGACGCCCGTGAGAATCTGCCCAGAGCGCGATGCTTCACACGATTTCAAGTTGCCCGTGGACACCCCTGGTGCCCGGTTCAGGACCACTCAAGGGAAAAACTGCTGATGTAGTTAAAGTCTTTGACTTTACAGAGAATGAAACTGAGGCCCAGAGAGGGGAAGCAACTTGTTCCTGGTCACACAGCGTCTTAGTGGCTGAGATGAGGTGAAAGGCCCAGGCAAAGTGAGGGTGAGATGGAACAATGACTGGCCCCAGGCAGGCTGGCCCTGCGCCACCCCATTCACTCCAGGATGACCCAAGGCTGAGCCCCTGCTGGTGACAGCCTCTGCCAGCACCTCCACCGGGTCTCCTCTGCCCAATTTGTTTGTGTCCTCAGACTCAACACGTCTGCCACCCTGGGGTCCACAGACTCACTCTCTCACCTTCTCCCTTTCCCGTTTCCTCTGCCTGGCGCCCCCGGCCCAGCACTGTTGAGGAGGCTCCGCCCTTCTGCCACGTCATCCACATCTTGGTCCCCGACTCTGGGTCCCAGCCTCCCTTTGCTGCTCTGAGCCCCGGGGGGAGAAAACTCCTTTTACTACTTTGGCCAGAGGCCAACCTTCCCGGCTGGTAGGGACCTGGGCTGGGCACCCAGAGCCAGCAGGCAGCACCGGGAGACTGCAGTCGGGTTTGTTTGAAGCCGAGATGGCCATACCTGGGCCAAATCCAGTTTGACAGTCAATATCTCCAGCAGCGAAGCCCGGGGCGGGCTGAGAGACTCACGCCTGCTCAAAGCAAGCAAGGCCAGGTCTTCGTGCCACCCCACGTGCTCACAGAATAGCTGTGGCATTGAATGGGAATATGTGTGAGTAGGGCGTGTGGGCTTTCGAGAGACTCTGTGTCTTTCCCCAAAGCAGAGGAGAATATTCAACAACAGATTGTTCACTTCCTCAGAGGGACGCTCTTTCAGAGGGATGCCCTTGCTGCTGGCCAAGCCACCATCCACACGTGGGGGCAGGAGGAGCAGAAGCCAAGGGGCTAGGCAAGCAACCTCTTCCCCAGCCGCGAGCAGATTGCTTAGGCACCATTAAAGGGGCCGCTTCCGCCTGGATGTCAGAGAGACAAAGCTGCAGAAGCTGCAGGTGATACAATGGAAGAAACAGGGACGTAGAAGACTCGAGGAGCCTCACTCCTTCACGTACTTAAAGAGCAACCCCACCCCTAGTCTATGAGACAACCTTGTGGGAATTAAGATGTGTCTTTACCTCAAGACATCCAGCTGCCAGAAAGTTCTAAAAGATATCTGCAATGAGGTTATGACACCCTGGAATTGTACAGTGCACAGCTTGAACAACTGTAAGCAGTGGCCCTACTGAACGGAAATCACAGAAAAGGGGGTGGATTCATTCTATGTGTCCATAAGGTTTATAGCTTTAATTCAGTAGATTGGAAGCCACAGGGTTAGATTTGATCTGCAAAGAGGAAGAACTTTCTGAACACCAGTGTTCAGTGTCTGAAAATCTGAATGGGTTGTTGGGAGGTCTTGGGAAGTAATGAGTTCCCCATCACTGGAGGTATTTAAGCACAAGCTGAAAACCACTAATTGGAAGTGGAGAGTATTGGATTTAACATCTCAAGAAACTGGGCTCTACGAGAGCTTCTGACAGTTTGGGGAGAAAATGAAGGGACCTTGAAGCCGGCCGCCCCTGGGCTGCGGGCTCCATCTCCATGTATTCTGTCAGCCTCTGGCTGTGGAGTGAGATGAGACGTGGTTGGGCCTTTCTGCAAAGAGTAGATTAGGTTTAAAAACATCCCTGTTAGGTGTCGGATTTAATTTCACACCGGGGTTGTGCTTTGATGGAATTTGTCAGACCCCTGCTGGCTCCAGACACCAGCGTGGTGAAGGAAACGCCACACTCCTGCCTACAGGCAATCTGCGTCTTTGGCGGGTCTTGCTGGAGACGGTGCGTGGCAAGGACTTCTGGGGCAGAAGGTGCCCAGCCACAGTCCCCAGTGGGTGGCAGAGGAGGTAGCCCTCAAACTTCGCAGACTCTGTCCATCTCCCGGAAGCAGGTGACACAGTAGCCAGAAGGTGTGTGGAAATGCCTCTTCAAAGCTGGCGTGGCCCTGCCTGGCAACACAGGCTGAGCCCGTCCATCAACTGTCCTGCCGCCTGCCAGCGAGGGTCTCTGCTGGGCTCGCCCCGTCAGCCAGATTGGACGCATCAAATGCGGCTTGACAGGTTTGGGGTTTGGGGGAGGCCCTCAGAGGAGCCGTCTGTGCCACAGTGACGGATGACGCCAACAGGGACGACATTCCGGGGATTTTTATTCCGTTCCACACATCTGGCAAGCTCCTTAACCAGAGCAGCTGCAAAGCCCCTGTCGCAGGAACTCCGAGCTCTTCTGAGAGACCCTGAACATGGACCATGTTAATGCCGGTCAAGGGACCCGGAGCATGTGCTTAGAAGATTTCCCGATGCGTGTCACTTCCTGAAAGCTAAAACCCATGGAGTTTCATGACACCCAAACCCACGAGAGGTTCCAGGACTGCAAAAAGGCAAACAAGACTTGGAGTTAGGTAGACCTGGGTTGTGATGCCATCCGCTTTGGCCTGAGTTTTCCCTCATCTGCAGAATAAGAATAATAGTACCTATGCCACAGGGTTGTTTTAAGGTTAAATAAGATTGTGTGCAATCACACTGATTTAATTTAGTGTCTGATATATAGAAAATACTCAGTACGTTTTAACCTATTATTGGGATGATTTGTGTTAACTCAAGATACTCGTACCATTCGTTAACTCAAGATACTCTTACCATTCTTCCTGATAATTTCTAGAGACAGGCTCTGATACATTGAAAATCCACAAGGCTTTCTTTTTGTATCTAATGTAAAATGTTTCTCACAGCTGCCCCTTCCTTCCTGAAAGCTCTCCCTGTTTCTATAGCCTATAGAAAGTCTCAAATAATCTGTATTTAAACCTGGAACCCAATTTTATGTCAGGCTGTGATCCCTCTCTACCCAGGAAAGCATTTGGGAAAGTTTCTAGATTCCTACAGAGCTCATCAGGCATTTTCTTTACTAAATACTTTTGACCCAAATCTCACATAGTTTTCCCTAAATTCCCCATTTGCTCTGCTTTAAGCAGATTTTTTTTTTTTTTTTTGCCAACAGAGTTATGTGCAAGGCAGAAAACTTGACCATAAAAGGGAAAAATCAACTGTCAAACATATACATTAACTACATATAGGGCTCTGTGTTGGGCACTGTGGAGTAGAGAGAAGAAAGAATAGAAATGGACCTTGCTCTTAAGAAACGAACTATCTAGTTAGAGGAAACAAATCAGATAGGCCAAGTACCCAAGAGAAAGGTACCATCTGAGATCCAGCCATCAAACCTAAAACTCTACAGCCAACTGAGCCACTAAGAAATGCTCTTGTATCTAAAATTCTTATCCCAGTAGCAACCTAGTATCAATCAAGCCCTGCCTGTCAATTTGTTATTACTGCATAATACACTAACCCAAACTTAGTAGCTTAAACCACTGACCATGTATCAAGATTGTAATTCTTAGGGTTGGCAATTTAGGCTGGGTTCAGCTGGACAGTTCTTCTGGCCTGCATCAGGCTCAGCTGATCTTGACTGGGCTTGCTCACGTGTCTACAGTCAGCTGGTGGAATGGCTGGGGTCTCATTTTGCTAATCTTGGCAGGGACTTCTCATATGTCTGAGGCCTTAGCTTGGACCATTAGGCCTGCTGCTTTCCACATATTCTCTTATATTTCTTGAGGCCCAGGCTTTGAGCCATCCTTCCACCAAGTTCCAAGGCCAGCCCAGACCAAGGGGCAGAGAAACTGACTCTATTTCTTGGTGGGAGGAGCTGAAAAGTCACATTGCAAAGAGTGTGAAATACAGGAATGGATGGAGAATAGGGGCTATTTTTGTCATCAGACTGGCTCGTACCAAACCAGGGTTCCACTGTGGAACTTGAGGCCACCAGGCCTATACTTAGTTACATTTAGCTCCCTCGCCTCTTCACTACCCTTTGATCTCCTTCCTTGGCTGGCTTTCTTTCCTCACCCAACCTTGACTTGAGGCTCCTTTGAGGACAAGGACATACTCCTCTCTTGTTTGTATAACTCTTCACTGTCCCCAATGCCATCCTCCACCTGGTATAATACTTGGTCCATTGTAGGTGCACAATGCAAGCTTCTTACATCAACAATAGGATTAAGTGCCAACAAATGGAAAAGACAAAATAAGCTTTAGGTTTGGAGGTAGAGAAACCCTCCAGGTGATGCTCCTATAAAGCACCTTCAGAACACATTGCAGCCCACCCCAAATGTAAAGGATTTGGGTGCTTTCCATTGCACAGCCCCCAAATGGACAGCTTCTTCTAGCCTGGTGATCTGGGGCCACCGAGCTCCACTGGTTCTACCCACCTCAACCAAGGACCCTGGGCTCCAGAGAAGAGGAGCACTTATTGTCTTGCTTAGCAGGAACATGATTCAAAGCCAATGCATTTTATTTCCCCTTTAGCTGCGCGGAGAGATGAGCAGACCTTGTTAGTAGGATGGATTCGAGTCAAAATCCTCTAACAGACATTTCATCCATTCCCCATCATCTGGAAAAGTCACACCATCCCATCTACATAAGAATCTTCCCCATTTCCAAATATCTGCAAAAGGAGTAATTCTTAATGACCCAGCCAAGATTACCCTGTCTGACCCCCCAACCTGTGGGAGAAACAGGAGAAACTACAGGAGCAAACTAAAGTGCACTTATCTATAAACATCTGTTGGAAAAACAAAAATAACTTCTCCTAAGAAAAAGAAATAAATAAGCGATGCAGTCCTCTCATTACCAAACCCCATTGTCTCTCCCAAATGTCAGTTTGAAATCTTTCATGTCAAACTCAGAAAAACATTTTGCCCCTCACTTCCTCGCTCTCTCTCTCTGCTTTATCATGCTAGATGGAAGGAAACTTTATTTGCTCCAGGAAGACAATAGCCTTATCTTCAGCCTAGATCCTCATCCCTGCAAAGGTGGCCTCCCCCAGGAGCATCTTCAGAGTGGGGAAAAGCAGCTCCGGAGAAATAATGAGCAAGCAAAGGGAATCTTGACTTGACACTGTGATAAATGAGGTGAAACTTTGGCAAGGAACCAGAGTTGGCGTATTCAAAAAAGAAATAAAAAGATAGTTCCATTTTAATGGGAAATATAAAACAGCCATTGTGCGAAAGTCGATTTTTCAAAAGCCAAAGAGATAAAGACTATAACAGAATGACTGAAAGACGAGTAAGATAATGTGGTTGATAATCAGGCTTCGGTAAAGTGCCATCCTCCAAGCCACCGGCTGGCTCCGTAGGAGTGCCTTTTCAAGTAGGCTATCTGCATGAGCTCCTGCCTCATTATCATATGCATCTCTGGACAGCTTCCTCCCAGCTGCAGCTTGCCCACTTGCCATACTCCCACCAGCTGGAGAGAGCAAAGTCAACCCAACTTTCTTCAAATCCCAAACTTCCACAAAACTACCAGCCGCAGAGCTCCCAGCATCTCCCAGGGCCCCAGAGAGCAAAGCGCTTGAGTCCAGCCTCACCCACACCTGCTTTTCCCAGTGACTGGCCCAGCACGAGGTTTGCAGCGGTGGGCAACTCCACACACTGTCTTCTCTTTCAGTGGGCAAGCTCCATGAACTTTCTTGAGGTTGCCCTTTGGCGATTCCTAATTAGCAGGCTGGATATTCCATGGGGATGGCTGGACACATTTTCCTGAGGGTAAGTGTAGATGTATCCAAGGCAATGTCAGGTGCCAGTCGAAGCAGTTGCGTATGGCAATGGAACTAGTGGAATTTAGTGGTTTTATGGAGACAAACCGCCTTAGTTCACATCCTGCCATTTATTAGCTATGTGACCTTGGCCAAGTTACTCAACCTCATTCAGCCTCAGGTTTCTCAACTTAAAATACAGTGACTAATACAACTTCCAGATTTTTATGAGGATGAAATAAAATGGTGCATGTAAAGTGCTTAGCACAGGACCTGACATGCTAAAGCCTCAATAAATAGTATCTGTTAAAATGACTCTATAGATACAGCTTGGGAGCAGTTTGATGTCAAGACCAAAAGGAAAGTGACGAGTTCCTTTGATGTCGTTAAGCTAAGATGACTAATGAAGTCCCATCAAGAAATATTATTCACAGAACCACCCAACCAGGCACTCAAGTGTCACATGATGTGACTCTGGGCAGACACTGTAGGACCCTGGAGACCTGCTAACCCTCATCCTCTGCCTGCTGTTCAGAGATGAGAAAACCAGGGTGCCAAGAATACAAGTGGCTTACCCAAGGTTGCAGTGAGCAGAAAGCCGGGACTCGACCTCTCCCCATTTCTAATCAGGTGCCAACACTATCTTGCTGGCTCACAACGTCCCCCAAATGAAAAGGCACAAAGCCTAAACCCCTCCTATCCACCCCTATTGGTGTGAGGAGCTGGATAGACACAGGATTCCTCCTGAGGACTTTGAACTCTTTGGGAAAAAGGTGTTTGACTACTTTAAAATGCTGACCTATCTGAGTTTAGCGATCGGGCTTTCTGTGTCCTATTCCCACCCCTGCAGATTGGGCTGGTGGCAACCACGATGTGCACAGCTACGAGTATTACGATGAGGAAGAGCACATCAGTACCGCACCTACCCACGCCGACAATCCTGACTGGTACTACGAAGAGGGCGGTAGGTCCCCAGTCTGTCTCAGGGGCCCTCTGGGGAGGAGGGCAGCATGCCTTCAGGGGAGGTGTACGTGTGACCGTTTCCAAGGGCCCCTCTCTCTTCTCTTCTCTGACCAGCGTCACAAAATAAGTATCAAAGAAATTATTGAGACTGGCTTCTTTTTCAGTTAGAATCAGGCACTATAAGAACTGGGAGGTTCTTAGACACCATCTCCCCGACCCTCAAGTGACAGATGAAGGAAGTGAGGCCAAGAGAGGAGCTGATTTGGCGGAGGTCAAATCAGGAGGATGCAGCTGGTTAGCGCAGCATCATCCGGGTTTCCTGACTCTGAAGAGCAGTCATGGTCAAAATCACTCCCATCGCTTAGGTCACAGGTCAGGTCCTAAGTATGCCAAGGAGTCTGCTTTAGTGTCGAGCATCGGACTGTGACATTCAGAAGTTTGGCTGTGGGACTTTCCTTCCCTTCTGCCTTTGCTGTGTTTTTCTTTCACTTGTCACTCTTCAGATGCTTTCCACAGCTGTTAGGGGCTGTGTGCATGTGAATGTATGTGTGTGTGTGTGTGTGTGTACTCACACACGCGTGCTTCTACCACGTTTGTTTTTGTGGCTTCTTTACCCAAGAAATGGGACAGAAAGGAAAATAAGAAGCTGGGTCCAAGCAAGACCATGTGACTAAACCAGGAGAAGGAACACGCAGCACTCAGCAGCTGCAATAAAAGCTGTGTAACTGTGCAAAGTGGCCTGGAAGGCAGGGCCAAGATACAGGGCACTGGGGAACATCAGAAAGAACCATCAAAACAAGAGCCGGGCCCAGGGATCCTAGTTCCTGAACCAAAGAGCAATGTGTGTGAACAGAAGGATAAAGAATTCCCCAAGGGAAGATCCATTCAGACAACCATGAAAAGCCAAAGACACAGATGAAATATGACAAAATCTAACTGAACAAGTAGTTGAAGAAAGATGAAGGCCACTGGGTCATTTCCTCCTCGCCGCCGATTCTTCTGTCACCCTCTTGCCTTTGGTCTTCTCTCCTGATGTTCAGAAGGCTCGTGTTTCATTAGGGGTGGGTTTTCTTTCCCCAATCCTGACCTCCACCCCTGGGCACTGGAAGTAGGGGAGGTCTTCAGGCTTGTGAAATGCCTTCAGCATCAGAGACAGACCCCGTGGCACTCCCAGCAAGACTGGGAGGAGAGAGACACACACGAGGGAAAAGGGGAGTTTCTCAATGAGAAAGGTCCCATCCGAAGCCAGGCCGAGGGGAGACAGCCACGATTCCTTCTCGACTCTCCTCTTACTAACCTGAATCCCTCTCTCTGGTCGGGTGACTGCAGTTTTTCTTGCGGTTTAAGGACAATAGATGTTTTCCTCCTTTCCCCAGTCACTGGCTGTAGAGTTCCTCTTACATTGGGGGCAGCAGACTGAAAGTAGATGATCAAGTAGGGGCTTCTCACCCGCTGTCCCTTACTAACACTGACTTCTGCCCGTGTGTCCTAGATGCCTGCCAGCCCAACCCCTGTAAACACGGCGGGGACTGCCTCACCGACGGGAGGACCTTCACGTGCAGCTGCCTGGACCCTTTCTCTGGGAGCAGGTGTCAGAACGGTGAGTGCATCTTCACTAGTTTCACTCTTCCCTCTGAGCTAAACAAGAGGCAGGTCCTTCTCCAACTCTAGGGGTAAGGAAGAGCAGAGTGATGCCCACGGAAAACATTAAAACTACACAAATTGTAGCCTGCACAAAGGATTCCTCTGCAGGGTCCCAGGCAGCATCTCACCGAATCCTCACCTCTGCACTGAGAGAAAGAACTAGTATGTCCATTCTATAGATGAGAAGATTGAGGTCAAGAGAGGATAAGAGCTGGACTCTAACCAACATGCGTTCCAAACTCAGGATGTTGTGTTTAGTGTGTTTGACTAGCTACAACAGAAAAATAGTGCCCTCAAATGGGAGAGCAGGAAGGATCTCTGGGCACATTAGGCCCAACCCAGTTAGAGAAAAGGAGCCCAGAGGTTGCAGGGGACCTGCCCATGGTCACACAGCTATTATAGTTAGGTGGAGAGCAGAAATTAGAGCCCTGGTGCCTGACTCCCAGCCCGTGCTCTTTTATCCTGCCGTCCTCATTGTGTCTGCCTTTAGTGAGCTCTTGTGGGCATGACATGAGGCTGTGGGATAAAATATCAGGAGTGAAACTTGTATGGGATAAGTGTATACCTAGAGAGACTGGATTCTTTCCAATCTGGTAACCATCTAACTAGGGGGAGGGGGCAGGGACAGTCTTATGTATATATAGGGCTTTGTGGTTCACTTCTTTCCACTGTAACCTTCTCGCTTACTCCTTCCATTTTCTCTCCTTCCTTCCTTCCTTCCTTCCTTCCTTCCTTCCTTCCTTCCTTCCTTCCTTCCTTCCTTCCTTCCTTCTTCCCTTCCTTCCTTCCTTCCTTCCTTCCTTCTTTCCTTCCTTCCCTTCCTTCTCTTCCTTCCCCTCCTTCCCTTCCTTCCCTTCCTTCCCTTCCTTCCTTTCCTTCACAGAATCTCGCTCTGTTTCCTGGGCTACAGTGCCGTAGCAACCTCAAACTCCTGGGCTCAAGCAATTCTCCTGCCTCAGCCTCCCCAGTAGCTGGGACTACACCACTACACTCGGCTAATTTTTTTGTTTCTATTTTTAGTTGCCCAGCTAATTTTTTTTCTATTTTTTTTAGAGAAGGGGGTCTCACTCTTTCTCAGGCTGGTCTCAAACTTTTCCTCACCTCAAGCGATCCTCCCACCTCAGCCTCCCAAAGTGCTAGGATCCTTTCATTTCCAATCCTTCAATCCTTTCAGTAAATGTTTCCGGATGGTGGGGGACATTGGGTATAAACATAATATCTGGGCTCATCCCTCAACTTCTCAGAAGAAAGACAAAACTGTGAATGGAATATGAAATCAGCCATAAAATGGAGAGAATAAAATTGAGACTCTGTTGTCTGAGGTGTAAAAATTATCAGTGCTTTTATTAAGATAGAAACATTAGGATTATGAGCACTGGAAGGAACATCGGAAGGGATCACCCATGACTAGAGAATAAGAGAGAAGGAGAGAAGCCTTGTCCTGGGGTAGCGTGGCATTTCAGCACCACGGACAAGGCCACATGTGCTCTGACAGCCACCCCCACCCCCAAAAGTACGGCACAGGTATCCCTCTGCATAAAATGGGCTCCAAATAATGTCCTGTGCTTTGTCCCTGTGTCTCGATGGATCTCTTGCAGTGCAAAACAATTGCAAGAACAACCCGTGTGACCGGGGCCATTGTCTCATTACCCAAAGTCCTCCGTACTACCGCTGTGCCTGCAAACACCCTTACCTGGGTTCACGCTGTTCCACAGGTAAGTGGTGGAGGCCCCTTTTGTGCTAGGCTTCTCTGCCCTCGGTTGTGCCTGGGGTTCCTGCATCCTATTGTGTGGAAGTCCAGATGCATCTGGTGTTTTTGTGGCATCCAAGATGGCCCTTTTCACTAAGATTTCTAAAGATTCAGCATCCCTGGAGAGCCCAGTGGGAATTGACTGATCTGTATCCCTTCCTGTCTAAAAGGGATCATCTGGAAACTCACTTCCTCCAGGAAGCAGGTCCTGCTCTATTTCTGAGAGGGGCCACACAGGGGAATTAATACATACTGATTTACGACTGTGAGTCAGACTCAGTCCCAGGAGATTTACATTCTCTCTGGCATCGTCCCAAAAACACAGCAATGAAGAGTTTTACCGATGAAGGAAATGAAACTTAGAGAGGTTCACTAACTTGCTCGTGGTCACGTGGCTATCAAGGGGCAGAGCCAAAGTTCAACCCAAGGCTCATCTATACAGGTACTAGGGTGTCAGTGGGTCTTTCCCCTTGGGTGACCCGTCCTTTGCGAAAGGATGGACATCGGAAGAGAGCCACCAATATCTCCTCGTCGTCGTCTCAGATGGAGGCTGCAACTCCTTCTGAAGAGGCTTCCTGGCCCCGTTCCTGTGTTCACAGTGGCTCCCGTGTGCAGGCCAAACCCCTGCCAGAACGGCGGCACCTGCTCCCGGAATAAGCGGAGATCCAAGTTCTCCTGCTCCTGTCCCGACCACTTCCGGGGCAGATTCTGCGAAATAGGTATGAGTCTCTGCCACCACTTAGTCAGAAACTCAGGCCCACAAGTGAGGCCTCTGGAATCCCTTTCCATTTCGGTTTTGTTGCCAGAATGCGGTTCAAGTTAAGTTTCCCAAACTCTACTATTGCCTCAGCCTTCCAACCCAGGGCCGTGGGATGTGTCTTTCTCCGTGTAAAGAAAGTAATAAACTGAGATACAGAGTAGGCAAAGCAAACCACCGGGGCATCCCTGGGCCTCAAGCCACCCTCTGTCGGTTCTTGTGTGAACCAGAATTAAGGAACTAAGCTCCCACCTCCCACAACCACTGTGTTTCATGTTTTTAAGCAGGGTGGAATGTGGAACATTCAAGTACCTTGTGTCTAAAACTTTGCGGTGAAATCTCAGGGGGATAAATATTCAGGCCCAAGCCTAACACCCCTTGATGCATCTGCCCGCCAAGCCCGTGTTGGGAGCAGCATGCCCGCTGCTATCAGTTCTCACGTCCTGCCTTCTCTCTCTGAGGTCCTGATGACTGCTATGTCGGCGACGGCTCCTCTTACCGAGGGCAAGTGAGTACGACAGTCAACCAGCGCACGTGCCTTCACTGGAACTCCCCCCTCCTCCTGCGGGAGAATTACAACGTGTTTATGGAGAATGCTGAGGCCCATGGCATTGGGGAGCACAACTTCTGCAGGTAAAAATTACCTTCTTCCCTGTGCTCAGTCCTGGTCACTTGATTTTGAAGCAGATTGTTGAAAGTCACCACCCTTCTTTCTAGGAAGATTTTCCTACACAGGCTAGGTGAGGTGATGCTGCTATAACAAACAATCCGCAAATCACAGTGGCTCAAATGCATCAAAGTTTATTTCTTACTAATGCTCCCTGTGTCATGTGGGTTGGTGGTGGTGATGGTTGGGGATTCAGCTCCACAGATTCAGAAGGATAAGAAGAGACTGAAAAATAGAGCATCACTTTTTTACTACCTCAACCTAGAAGGGAGACATCATCTTCCCACACATATTTCATTGGTCAGAAATAGTCACCGGACCCCATGTAACTTCAAGGCAGAAATGTAGAGGAACAAATGGAATGTCTGTTGGACATTCCAGTCTCTGCCCCGAGGATGTTCAGGTTTTCCCAAGTAAGGACAATGCCATCACCCTCCCTGGTCATGACTCTAGCTCCCTTCTTCCCCTTCTGTGGCCCAAAGACCGCTCTACTGTTGTCTTCCTATTGCTGCTTGTCTAACCAAGGCCAATGACTTGGAAGAGTTGCATATCAGGCAGGGGTAGAGTCCTTTGCAATGGCTTTAAACTGGCTCCATAAACAAGAGGACTTCCCTTGCACAAAACACTAGTCACCTTCCACTTGCACTGACCGTGAGCTCTTCCCTTCATGGAGCTGTATTCAGGAAGCCTCTTGGCGACCTCTCTCAGAGGAACCCTATGCTCACCATGTTTCTGTGGCTACTTTACTTCCCTGACAAAGAAGGGTCTTCAACAAGGATCTCGTTTCTTTTCCCACAAACAATTTGATACATCCCCTGGATCTGGCACAAGGCTTGTGAACTATTCCCTAGTCCTTGGGATTCTCCTCTGGAAGTTAAGATTTTGCCAAGAAACTATGACATGACCACTCCTCTATGCCAAGTTTGCTAACCTGTTGGAGGATTCGCAAGGAATGTGGTCCCAGAAGGGGCATAAGAGACCACAAGTCCTTTAATGAGATCCAGTGGGTTCACTAAGTCTTGGTCCTGAATTATTTTGTTTTATATTTTAGAAACCCAGATGGAGACCAAAAGCCCTGGTGCTATATTAAAGTTAGCAGTGAAAAGGTGGAATGGGAGTACTGCGAAGTCTTGGCCTGCTCAGTCCAAGGTGAGGCTGTGGCTGTCTGGGGGCCCCTGGGCTGGGGAGGTTGCAGATCCATAGAGTGATGTCCTTGGCACCCCATCCCTCCACCCCACCTTCCCCCACACCTGCTTTACCAATCCCCTTCCAAGCACCAACCCAACTCCCAGCCCTCTGCTCCCTTCAGGATGCTACGCAGCCTGGATACCTCTGCAAGCTCAGGCCAGATGGTCCAGCTGTAAACTCATGTTCCCAACTCCAAGTATGTGCACCCAGCAGATTCTTATCCATCGCTTGTTGTGTGCCAGACACTATGCCAGACCCTGGGTATACAGTGGTGATCAAACATTGGCTGGGCCCCCATGGCCTCTCAGGATGCAACATGTCCAAATTCAAGCCTCACAGTCTTCCTGCCAGTCTGCCCTGGCCCCCTCTGTGCCCACGTCTGGAACGATTCACTCTCCCACCCTGACCAATGGGATTGCCTCCCTGAACAGTTTCACATGTGTGTCTTTGCTCTTATGGTCGCCTCTGTCATAATGCTCCACCCCATATCTGCTCTTGTCCATATCCAACCATTCTTGGAGAACCAACTCAAGTATCCCCTCCTCCAGGAAGTCCTCCTTGATCTCCCAAGTAAAGTATTATCTCTTCCTCCTTACAAACCCCAAGGAATGGATCAAAGCACTGCCCATAAAACACTTATTGCTCTTTCCTTTGTACCACAGTCATCTGTGCAAATGTCTTATCTAACCTATTCTACTTCATCTGGATATCCAACCTTCTACACTGAACACCCCCAATATAGGTCTGCTCTAGTGAATAGCTAAGTACATACCCAGTGATGGATTTATATACTTACATGCACATCAATATGTGTGTGTACACATGACAATCCTAGGAATAACACACTTGGAAATAAGAAAAAAAATCTTCCTTGTTAATTCCCTAGACTTGCTTTGTATTAATCAATATATTCAACAAATATCATTTGTGCACCTACTTCGTGCCCACCCTGTGTGCACCAGTGCAGGCTTCTCCGCTCCAGCACCTTGCTCATGGCTGGAGCCAGAGTCATACCTCTGACCAGGTCCTTCTGAGGGGCCAGAGGGAGGCTGGGTAGAGTGATTTGTCTTTCTGCGTCCCGCAGACATCGCCTATCCAGAGGAAAGCCCGACTGAGCCCTTGGCCAAGCCTCTGGTGTTTGACTCCTGCGGGAGGACCGAGACAGCAGACAGTCCTGTCAAGAGGATCTACGGAGGCTTCAAGAGCACGGCGGGCAAGCACCCGTGGCAGGTGTCGATCCAGACCGTCTCCAGGCCCCAGGGCCACTTCTGCGGGGGGTCACTGATACACCCCTGCTGGGTGCTCACTGCCGCCCACTGCACTGAGTAGGTGCCCGCTGGGGGCAGGGGCCAGGGCGACTTGAGAGTACAGCGGTGCCCTCTCCTTCCCCACTGAGCAGCTTCTTGGTAGCTCTGGCAGGATTGAGGGGTCGACCTTGCTCCAAGGGCAAAAAAGTGGCCCCTTAAAACCAGACAGAAAATAGCTACTGTGTCTAGAATGCTTACCACGGGCACGCGTGTGTCATACGACGTTTACTCCTCAACTGTCTACTGGAAGACAAGCTAACGGAGCGGTGGGGGTTTTATCTGTTTTATTATTATAAATTGTGGCATCTCCAGTGCCCCGAGCTGGTCTCTTTGTACACAGCAAGTGTACAGTAAATACTTGTGGAGAGAAAGAGTGCACTATTACTCCCTATTCATGAGTGAGGGCCCTGATCTTGGGAAGGTTTAGCAGCTTGCCCGAAGTCACGTGGAAAGCAGGCGGGCAAATGTAAATCCCGGTCTATCTGCTTCCATGACCTCCTTAATCCTACTCCACTGTCCGCTGCCATCACCACTGAGCCTTCTGGGGCAGGTGTCTCCAGTCGGGTCTCCTGTGTGCCGCAGAGAAGCAAGTACCTTCTGGGGAGCTAAAGACTCACCACCTGCTCCAAGTTCCCTGTGCTCATGGGTGGGGCTGGTCCCAGGAAGCCCAGGTTTCAGAGGTGGCCTTGAAGGTCTTCCAGTCCACCTTGTCATGAATGATTTCTTCCGGGATTCCAGAGAGGTGCTCCCAAGACAGACCGAGCAAGCAAACATGAGCACCTACCAAGGGATTTTGGAAGATTTGTCCAAGATGGCAATGGCTGTTCTTTCGCAAGGCCCAGGGAGAATGGGAGGTCTCCCAAAACGTGGGGTAAATGCTACATTTGGAGCTTGCTTCCATTAATAAAGTAGCTCCCTCATATTATCTGGACCCCGCAGCAGGTTCTGTGAGTGAGACAAAGATTACAGATGAGGATGCCAAGGCTACAGAAGGTTGGGGGCTTTGTCAAAGGTCACACAGCCCACCAGGAGCAGGGTGAGGGTTGGCTTCGGTCTCTCACATCCCAGGGCTATTTCCTGACCATCTTATTTTCTTATCTTGCAGAGAAAAAGCTAGATATCTAACAGTGGTGCTGGGAGACCAGGACCTGAAGAAGACAGAATTCCACGAGCAGAGCTTCGGGGTAGAGAAGATATTCAAACACGGCGACTACCATGAAACAGATGAGATTCCCCACAATGATATTGGCAAGTCTCCTCTCTCGTGGATCTCCTGTGGGTCTTGAACCTGAGGTCTGGTTCTAGAAGGTGTTCTTGATCATTTTGGTCCCTTGTAGATCCTGTAAGGGAGAGAATGTATTCCTGGGCTTTTTAGTGCTTAAGAGTGTGTGTTGGTATTGTGGATAAATGGGCACATGGTTTGTAGAGGAAGAGATGCTGGGAACACTGTGCTGTGGAAAGAGCTTGGCTATGAATCCCACCCAGGCCCCTACTTTCTAGCCAGGAGCCAGTTACCTCCCTAAGCCTCAGTTTTCTCTTTTATAAAATGGGGGCACGGGTGCACAACTCTCAGCTTCCTGTGTGTTCAGTGATAGGATGTGTGTGCAGACACACCTGGCACCTGGTGAGGGTTCGAGTGCAAAGGCAATGATGCTCTTAAGTACTGGCCGCTCAGTTCCATACTCCATTCCTCCCTTCCCGGGACCCCTCCCTCTCTCTCCTTCCCCAATAGTTCTTTTTTTATTTATGGTCTGTTTTTTTTAACAAATGGAGTAGACATTATTTCACACTCAATTATTATTTCTTGATATTACTCTCAGCATGAAGTGTTACTCCTCCCCAGGTGGAAGTTCCCAAAATGCAATGACCGAAGAAGAGTTTTTCAGGCGGGGGTGGGGAGGGTGATTTGCTACGACCACCTTCCAAAGCAAGTTGAAGCTGATGCTTCTCTTACAAAGAAGCAACATCACACCCATTTCCTCTCTCTCTCTCCACCTAGCTTTGCTCAAGTTAAAGCAAGTGGATGGTCACTGTGCTCTGGAATCCAAATACGTGAAGACCGTTTGTCTGCCGGATGGTCCCTTTCCCTCTGGGACCGAGTGCCACATCTCGGGCTGGGGTGTTACAGAAACAGGTGAGTCCAGCCATGCACTCTCCCATGACTTAGGCGAACTACATCAACCAGAGGAGAACTTGACATGCTACTCATCTGAACTTGACATGTTACATTCAAAATGCATTAACAAAGGAAAGCATCTGCCTCATCGTTCAAGCTCTAGTTAAATCTCTTCACCTGCCTGCCCTGATCTCCATATCTGACCCTGCACCTACCTCTAGATGCTTGAAATTTATCAAGCATTAACCCTGAACCCATGGAGACCTCACTCCTTGCCTAGGCAGACTGGAAGGAGAATATCCTGGAAAGAACATACATTTTGAAGTCAGACAGACTTGCATTAGAATCTAGGCTTTGTCTCTTGAAAAACTGAGTTTTAGTTTCCCAATAATCACCTCCTAGATTTGGAATCACGATCACAGGAAATGACAGACTCCTACAGAGATGTTCATTAAGTGAGCCCCTGGAGGGAGGGGGTCGGGTCTCATCTCTGTCTCTCCCACAGCACGTCAGTCAAGGATTTCCACATAGTAGATGTTCTATAAAATATTGTTAAATCGAGCTATTGATTTGTCTTTAGGATGTGTTCTTATCCAAAACAGTAACCAAAGGGTTACTTTTCTCATAGTACTGGCAAGATTATATTTTCTACTAGAAAAAAATTAAGAAGGCTATTTGAAGTCTTTTTCAAATACTCAAAATATATTTCTCTTCCTTCCCAAATCTTGTCTTTAAGAATGGACAGCAAGAATCACTCTAAATAGGTCTACATTCATGAAGAAAGTAAAATGTAATATACAAATTTGTCAGAGGCTTTTGGAAAAGGAGATTTCTGGCCAATTTCATTTCGGGTCAGCCAGAAAACTCTCTGTGGCCATCGTGGTCCATCCGAACCTTTCCAGCTCTGCTCTGCTCAGTGTGGTCTGGCCAGTGTGCTGATGTCTCTGATGGGAATCTTAAGGGGCCTCAGGTTAGAATTATTTTGTTTTCCAAGAATAGGCCTCTAAGACTTTATGTTCAAAGTCAGTGATGTGTTTTGATTGATTTCATTATGTTTAGAGGGGGGGATGTCTGCTCTAGGAAGCAGATAATTGAGTGCACCAGGGCGCTCATCTGCCCATCCATTCACTCACTAAGAATCTAATCTGTGCCAGCCCTTTTGTGAGTCACAGGAAATTAAAACATGGTTACGATACCCTCTCTGTCCTCCCAAATCTCACGGTCTAGTTGGGGAGACAGAGAAGGGAATAAATGATTCTGGTCTGTCGTGGTCAGTGTGGCACTGCAGGTCGGCCCGAGCATGATGAAGGCTGAAGAGGAGGCGTTTCCACCTGTCTCCTGGAAAAACTCTTTTCCTGAGCTGAGAGCCGGTGGCCTGCTCCTTACTACTGATAGTTTCTGATGAAGTAAGTGCCACCTTGGTCCCCACAGTAATGACTCTTTTCTCTGCCCCACAGGAGTAGAGTCCCGCCAACTTCTGGATGCCAAAGTCAAGCTGATCACCAACGGTCTGTGCAACTCCCGCCGACTCTACAACCACCTGATCGACGACAGTATGATTTGTGCAGGAAACCTTCAGAAACCTGGGCGAGATACCTGCCAGGTCAGAGACTCCAAATGGTGCTTGCAGAAGGAGAGGCTTAGAGGACGTTACACTGGGCACAGAGGCCCCTTACGGCCCTGGGCCGGGAGCTAGTTTCAGAGTCCGCCTACTATAAAGCTAAGGCACAGGCAGGGCGAATCTGTCCCTGGCACATCTAGATCCACATCAGTCCAGGATGACTCAGCAGAATGACCCTAGGGGTCACTTTGCCTACATTATCTAATGTAACTCTCTCCACACTCTGGTAGAGGGGACGTCATTATCACCATTGCACAGAGGCTTACAGAAGTTATGTTGGCCTAGAGCAACTGGATGGTGAGTGGCAAGGCTGGAATTTGAATGAGGGCTGTGGTTTGCCACGTTGCTCCGCCATGTTCAAATACGAAGAAGGTGCTTCTGACCTCTGTGTTGGGCAACATGTCTGAAAAATCACAGTAAACAGGGAACTGTCCAAAAAGCCAGTGGTTAGAAGGAAAAAGATCTAAGGCCTAGAGATTTCACAATCATATTAACTAATCACTAGGACTTGTGTGTGTATGTGGGGGTGGGGAGAGAGTGACCTAGCCCTAGCAAACTAAGCAGCCCTATGGCCTGGGGCCTGCCTGACATTCCCCTGGTCTAGGACTTTGGGAAGCCCAAGCTGCTGAGGCCTGTAGCAACTCAGAGATGCTTCTGGAGAAGGAGATGGTGGTGGTTTCATCAGCTGGTGCTAAAGTGACC
>CAUYSK010023656.1:0-38716 GCA_963575035.1 Avahi laniger | reverse complement strand
CTCCTCCCTGCCCCCTCCTCCCCCTGCCCGACAGACTTGGATATCATAAAGTTTTATGTGCTAACGCTGGTAGTCTTATCTGGGAAAGACAGTTATGATGTAATGTTACATTTAAAACTCATGACACAAAATTAGGTTTGCAGCATGACCTCAGGCATATGAAAAATGGATGGATAAACTTCTGGACAGGAATATACTAAAATGTTAACTGCATTGCTTCTAGGTGATAGGCTAATGGGTAATATTTAAAAAATTTTTTTTTTTTTGCTCCTTTGTAGGTTTCTGTAATGTCCACATGCTCTACAATTTGTCTAGTTTGTTCAAATTGGTATTTAAAGTGCCTAGAAAAATGCCCCTGGTAGCCACAGAGGGAAGACTTGTTGATGGTTGAATTGTTGAATTAGTTGTACACGTGTTATTTTTAAATTAGGAAATTTTCAGTTCCCGGTGGGGGCCGAGCCGTGGGTGAGTTCGCTGTGTGTGGCATCCAGAAGGGGGAAGGAGGAGAGAGTTTCAAGGGCGAGCCCTGGGTGCCAAGAGCTGAGCCTGTCCCAGAACAAAAGTGCCGGTGCTTCTGTCTAGGCTGCACCTGGTGGCTGCAGCTTCCGTGGGGGCTGGCTGGATACTGCCATACTGACATCATGAGCACGGGGGCCTCTACCACTGGGCAGGTCCCCTCCAGTTTGGTGCGTCAGCCTGGGGCTCTCCAGTGCTTTGAAAACAGCCTGAGCCAAGGGCTACTTTTCCTTTGTCCCTCATCTCTTCATGCAGCCCAAAGGTTACCTCCATCCCTCCTTAGAGAGGCCACCGCAGACACCCTTAGATGCACTTAGTCCTCGGAATTTACTTTACAACCTTTGGCTAAATATTTGGGGAAACGGTGTGTTTCTAGTCTTCCAAAAGCATCATAATGGATTCCAGGCCCGTCCCTGAAAGCATTCGGCTTGAAGGGACAGACCCCCGAGTGGCCTGCAGCCTTGTGAACACCAGAGATTCTGAGGGTACCATTAACAGGCACACGCATCAATAATTCATCCTCCTGTTGGCTTCTAGAATTTCCAACTTCACTGTCTGTGTGATCTGGCCCACGTGAAAAACAAAAGAGCAAGGAAATCGGAATGGGAGCTCCAGAGTGAAACGCTCTTTGATGTCTGGCTCTGCGGCTCCGAGGGAGAAAAGCCCCAGACAGTTACTGATCCATCTGACAGTGTGGACGGGGCCGGGGCTCTGTTTACGTGGCTGGCTTCCGCACTAGACTGTTCTTCATGCAAACCCAGAGCTCGTCCAGTGCTCAGCCCCTAGCCGGCTGTGCCCACACATGTTTGTCGACCCCGGCTGCACTCTCCAGTTTAGTCCTGCTACCAGACAAGCAGAAACGATGCCAAAAATTCCCTCTCCTTAAACAACAAAACCCTCTGTACAACAGAGCCACTGTCACCAGCCTATGCCAATCTGAGTCCTTTGGGGGAAATTTAGGGGAAACTCCAGGCAGTGGTGGGGCCTGGGAGTCTCTGGACAAAGGTGTGTGGTTGGAGGCTCCCCATTTTTCCATATAGAGGTTGGCCTTGGTATCCCAGAGACACACTTTTTCTGCAAAAAAGAGGTTTTGAAGTAAGCTTTAGAATCCCCAGCTCAGGCACCTGCTTTTTGGTCTGTGCCCTCCTGCCGTAGTTGCCTTCGTGATGGGTCCTTGCCAGAACCACCTGGGGGTCCTCTGTGGGAAGGTTTCAGGGGACAGCCACCAGCAATCGTTTTTGTCTCCCCGGGTCCATTCATTGCCCATTAGCCCAGCACCGTCTCATCAGTTTGTTTGTTCAGCAAGTGTTTGCTAAGCATGCGCTCTGCACCAGGAATTCAGGGCACAGCCAAGAGATGGGGTCCCCGGGGCTCACCTTGCTCCCCGAGCCTGCCTGCTCCTTTGCTCTCATCCTGCCCCCACCCCCTATGCGCCCAGGTGCCAACCACACTCACCTTCTGATGATTCCCCCACATGCCACGCTCAGCCCTGTCCCGGGGCCACTGTGTTTGCTGTTCCCTTGGCCGGAAGTGCCCTTCCTTAGAGCTTCCCTAGACTGATACCTTCTCCTCATACATCCCAAAGGTTACCTCCGTACCTCCTTAGAGAGGTCACTGCAGACACCCTTAGATGCACTTATACCTCTGAATTTACCATATAGTGTTTGGCTAGAACTGAGTTGTTCACTTCCCTCCCTCTGGAACATCGGCTTCGTGAGAGCAGGGACCCTTTCTGCTGTGCTAATGGTTTCTCCCTAGCACCTGGGGCCGGGCTGGGCGCACGTCAGTGCTCAGGGTGTGTTGCCTGACCCATGCCTTGCTGGGTGTTGGTGACCTCACCTGGCTTCTAGGGGGTGCTCTGATCTCTCTAACTCTGCTCACCCAGAGGGACACGTTTTCACCTTGACGTGGCCCATAGAGGTTGATGTGTTTGGAGAGAAAAATTATGAGGCAATGAAGGAAAACTCAGTATATTTCAAAAGCTGACTAGCTGATCCATTTGTACCCTAAGGTGACTGCAAGCCTTGTGGGCATCCGGCTGACCCTGGTCCTGTGGATCCTGCCGGGGTGGGATGTGAGACCAGCTGCTCCCTGTCATCCCCAGGTTCAGTGGGACTCTCAGGCCCTGCCACAGCCAGTTGCCCAGCCTCCTCTCTGGGTGAGGACCCAGGATGTGCTTTCTTGGCCCTGGGTCACTACCTGCATCTCTCCGCAGCCGTCCTGGCCCTCTCAGGTTGGCCCAGGCTTTGCTGTAGGCGCAGTAGCTTTGCATAAATAGGCTTTGGGCTGCGAGCTGTCCTGCTTGGTACAGCAGACACCGCCATCGATTTTTCTGCAGGAGTCTCTGAGTCTGGTCCCTCACTTCTTCCTGCCTGCAGCATCTTCCTTAGCTGGGCTCGGGGATGACTTTTTCTTCTTGCCGTTTGGATGAAGTCTGACTTCTTCCCCCTCCTAGTGTACACCGGTGCCTGACTCGGCCATACTGCTGGCCCTGAAATGAGAGATGTCCACTTTCCATGTGGGATCTTGGGCATTTTGCATAATTTTTCTGAGTTTCACTTTCCTCATCTGTAAAACGGAGGTGACAACATCTGCCTCATAAAGTTTGATGAGGTCCAAGGAGAATATCAATATACAGGGCCTGGCAACAGTGAGGGGAAGACATACGTGGTTTTCATCATTAAAACCTGTGGCTCTTCAGCCCCTCTCCCTGTCGCACTCCTGGACTGGCTGGTAGAGGTTCCGGGACTCTTGGAAATGGGTCCAAGTTTCTGCCTATCCTTGTGGGGAGGGCACTCCGCATGCCACCCCAGGCAGGCAGTGCCGTGAGGGCGATGACGGTAGGTTGGGAGTCAGGGCTTGGGTTTGAGGCTGACCCTGGGTGGTCTTAAGCAAGTGTCCCCAGGCTCTGCCATGCTATATTTTCCAGTGTGTGTGGTTTGAAAACTCTAGTAAGCTGGAGAGATGCTTTCGAGGAGTGAGAGAGGAGATGCCCAGGCTCGCTGGGTGAGTGAGAGCTACAGGGAATGTGTGCACAGACCTCAATGTGAGCTTAGCCCTGAGCAGACACGGGGTTTCCTTGATCCATGAAACCAGCTCTGAGGAATCTCCGAGACCAAGTCCTTGTTGGCAGCACCAGCCGCTCTGCTTTTCAAATCTCCCAAGAAAGTGGAGAGGGCTCTTTGCTTTGGTCATGACAGAAGCCCTGGTGCAGAGATAGCCACGGAACGTCCTGTTGGCATGAGGAGGAGGGGCCAGGCTGCTCTGTCTGGGATGGCCCAGATCACTCTTGTGCCGTCTCTGCTGTCATGAGCAACACACTCGCTTTTCTTGCCTGTCCACACAGCCATGTGGGTCCACAGGAAGCAGAGTGTAAGCAAGTCGGGTAAAGCTTAGGCAAAGCCAAGTGCTGCTGGTGACAGGCTGGGGCACCTCCGGGAAGTCTCTAACCTCCAATCCCCATCCCTTTCCTTCCCCTGGAAGCCAGAGATAATGGTGGTATGATCATCTTTGTCTTGCTGGAATGTGGAAATATCACCACGATTGAGAAAGTGACTTCCTCACTTGGAAGAAAAGATGTGTACCAATTGGTATAACTCCTGGCCAAACAGCACTCACATTCATTCTGGGGAGAGGACGCCTGAGAGATCTACTTATTTTGTATTTCAGACTCCAATTTAGCAAACATTTGTTATTTTTTGTGAGCAAAGCACTGTGCTACTTGCTTGGGAATCCAAAAATGAATAGAGTATGGCTTCTGCCTCCTGGGGCTCACATCACAAGTCCCCGCTCTCCTCCCTTCCTGTAAACAATCCCAACTCTGCCTACCATCAGTTGCATGAAAGGGTCTGAGCTCTTCTCAGCATTTGCATTGAATTCTGGTGTCTTAAACATGTTATATATTTTTACCCTACTTAATCCTCATAACGACACCCTCTGGAGTTAGTATTTTAAGCACTGTTTTGCAGGTGAGAGCACTGAGACTCCAAGATACCTATAACAGGGGGAGCATGTGCACTCAGAGACGGCTTGGATTTTCATGCATGGGTTGGAGGTCGCTGGATGGACAAGAGGAGCAAGGACTTGCCAGGCAGACCGAAAAGCTTGCATAAAAGCTCAGAGATTGGGAACAGACTCTGTGCTATGGAAAGAGGCGGCGGTTACAGCTGCAGTTTAGAAAAGTCAGGAAGGCCCTAATATACCAGGCAAAGAAATTGGGTCTTTATCCAGGGGCAATGCTGGGTGTGTACGTGTGCGTGTGCGTGTGCCTGGGGTGCGTTTACTCTGGGGAGAATCGTTGCGGGGCTGTGGATTTGATCTCCTCTCTAACGAGGGATAGCTTATGCAGGGGGAGGCGGGGCTGGAGGTTCACAGACCAGTTGGGAGGTTATCACAACTGCCCAGTAATAATGACCAATGTTCACTGAGTACTTATCCTCCACAAGACACAGCGCCAAATACCTACAAACATTATCTCATAAATCTTGCAACAGCCCCTGAGGTGGGCATTGTTATTATGCCCACGTCACATACAAGGAAACTGTAATTTTGACAGGTTAAATTAACTTGCTCATACAGCAAGTTATTTAAATAACTTGATCACACAGCCGTGAGCAAAACTAGGATTTGAACACGGCTTTCTCTGACCAGATTCCAAACCCCTGGCCGTTGTTATCTAATATGATGAGAGCCTAAATTTAGACAGAGACAGTGAGTGGGATTGAAAGGAGACGAAATATCTGAGAAATATTCAGGAGGTAAAACCTAAATATTGGTGAGTTGGTGCTTCGATGGATTCGGGAAATGGGAAAGAGGAAGAAGCTTCTGGCCCAGGTGACCACGGAGTCTGGAGAAAGAATAGATGTTAAAATAGATGCTTTTTTGACCCTGGCTTCAGCTGGTGCAGATGGAACTGGACCCTGACCCTGCCCACCAATGGAGGAAGTACCCTTCCTTGTTTGATTTATAACTAACTGATCAGCAATCCATCTACACCTTCCCCTGTTGTCCAGGACAGGCCTAGGTGACAGCCTGCCTCAGGACTGCCCACGCCCCAGGTTGGTATTGATCAGCTACAATGCTGCCTTTGGATGGGTCATTCCACCAGTTATGAAGCCCCTGGCTGTATTATCCTGAGTCACATTTCTTCATCTGGGATCTTGAGCCCTGAAAGACAGTGTTTTTCATCCATTCATCTAACAACTCTATCAGAAAAGGAAACGAGCTATGTCAGGCATGAGGAATTCTTAATGGACCCATGCCAGCTCCTGCGGATCACCACATCTCTTCTTGAGGGCTTGCAAGCCACCTGTGTGAAAAGCAGTTCTGAATTTTACCTGGGATGGGTCTCCAGCAAACCGATCCTTTTCGGAAAATCAAGGCATTTGCTTCTTTCTAGGTCCTTCTCAACCACATTTCAACAAATTTTAATTGAGTGTTTTCTTTGCACCAGGCACATCTTTTGGTCCTTTCCATTCTATGTGATTCTTCAATAATTTCCAAAAGCAGGTCCGCGTTCTGCGTGTTATCCTCGAACTGCTGAATATAATTCTTCCAGATCAAGTGGTTTGATCTCATTTTAACAGCTGGTGTGCTGCTTGGATTCTTAAATTCTCTTCATCAATGTTTCTTCTAGATTTTCTAGTCTAAGGATCATTGTCCCCGTCCGAAAGAGGAATAGGGGCTGAAGGGTGCTGTTTTTGTTCACTTTAAACCATTAGTCATTAGGAAGACGAGAGGGAACTGACAACTGATATTTTCTGAGCGCCTTCCTCTGTGATGAGTTTTTTTGGTTTTTAATGCATCATTTCATATAATCCTCATAATGAACCCGCAGTGTAAGAATTATCATTTCTACTTTACAGACAAGGAAACTGAGGTTCAGAGAGGTTAAGGAAATTGCCCAAGGTTACACAGCTGGTGTGGGGAGAGGTGGATCCAGCCCTTCTCTGTTCTCATCCCCTGGTTCTACCCAAGAAGGCCTTTCGTGGTGCTGTCCTCAGCTCATTTCGAGCTTCGGCCTTCCAGATATTATGCTTAAAGATCTGTGTCACTTCTTTGTATTAATCCTGTGCCATGGCGCTGCTTCTGTATCAGAGTCATTTGCAATTGTATTGTCAGGATTTCAGTTTTGAAAGTCATCCATCCCTTAAGAGCTGTCTCCCGTGAGAGGATCAGGTCACGGAATCAGCCTATCTTTTCTCTGAAGGTTTTATAATCTGCCTTTGTGAAGACTAAGGTACATGTCAGACCAAGCCCGGCCTTTTTCTCCATGACTAGCGTGGACTTTGAGATGACCTGCCTACTATTTGTCAGGATTTCTTTCCCTTCCTTCTCCAAGCAGTTCACCCTTGTTGGAGCAGAATTAGGTTCCCAATAGATGCCCCCCACCTCCTGCCACCAACCTCTGCTTTTTGAGACAGTAAATTGCCAAGGCAAACCATGAATGTATTCCAATACTTTCATTCCTTTTACCTGAATGACAGTTTCTGCAATGAAAAGTTGTTGTAAATAAAGTTGATTAGGTAAGTTAGATGGGAGATGACCATATTTCTGTAGGGTTTTTTTAAAAATAGGAATTTTGGTTGTCTGTATGACAACTTATAGTGACTTCCTTGGATCTCTTTCTGAGCATGCTTATGGGATTATGCCTGCAATAAGCAGAGTTATATTGGAGTATATGTGCAGTGTTAGGTAAAACAACATTAAGTGACTCTGTATGTGGTCACAAGACAGAGGAGTGGTTCAGAGCATGGACTTTTGGAGATAAGCAAGGATGGAGTTCAGCACTTTCTCAACACTTCATTAGCTCTGAGACTCAAGTAGATTCCTAACATCTTTAGTCTTACCTGTAAAGTGGTCATGATATATGCATAATCTCTATACCCACCTCATAAGAGTGTGTGAAGACCAAATGGGATAATGTATGTAAATGCTTAGCACAATGCTTGGCACACGGTAAAACACTCAATTCACACTGGCTACTAGTGTGTGGAACTATGTGTGTTCATGTGGGAAATTGTTTTGCTTTGTATTAGTGTGTGTGGATCTGAATGTGAAAATCTGAGTATGCATTTCTGGAATATTTTAGTCGTGTTGCTGCTTTTAAACATAGACATTCGCAGATACCTGACAGTGCGTCGCGAGGACAGGAAGACCTTGAGAGTGAGGAGATCGGAGCCCTTCTAAATCAAAAGTCTAAAGAGCTGGGCAGCATTTAAGTTGGAGAAGAGAGTTGGCTTCAGAGGTGCAGGCGGACAGACGTGAAAGATTCCTTCCAAGACGTGAAGGGCCATCGCAGGTCCCTTGTCTCCAAAGGGCTGAAGGATGGAGCTCTGACACCCCACGCTGGCTGGGATTGGATGGTCTCCCTGGGAAGTGGAGGCCCGGTCAGGGTAGGTGCTCACACAAAGGCTGGGCAGCCCTCCTCCTCCTCACTGGCATCTCTCCCCGCCCTCCCACGGGAGGCCAAACTAGCCGTCCCCAGCGTGTTTTGCAAACCCAACTCCCTATCCATTCTTCGTGAAAAGAGCAGCAGCTTGCATGTGTGTGTTTCCTTAACTGCAACTCCAGCCTTGATTTCCAGGCAGCACAACATTTGTTTTCAGAAAAAAAACCCATCCCGCTCAGAGGTGATGCGGGTGACAGGGCTGCAATTATCACCTGCTCCTCAGCACCTAGTGTACCGTGGGGAAGGTGCTGACAGCTCTGAACTCTCTTTGTGTGGGGAGTGAAGCCCCCAACCTCTGCTCAGAACATTTGACGCAGACAGACAGCTGTGGAACCGCGTGGGGCGGGGGCGGAGGGGGCCTGTCACCTCCTCCTCTCACCTCCCCTCTCCTTCGGCTGTGAGAGTGGGCTCAGAGGTCCCGCACGTGTTTCCATTCCTGGACACATTTGTATAATATTCACCTGGCTTTACTTAAGGGTCTCCTCGGGGTGCCAGACCTTACAAAACAGAAAAGGAGAGCAATGGGTGTTAATCTGTGATTAACTGGCCTTTATTGCTCCGAAGCCAGGGGGCAGCATGGAGGAGTGACCTCCAGAGGGCGCCAGAGTGATTCCACGTTAAGTGGCTGCGAAGGAAGCGTCCCGGAATAGGGAGGAAAGAGGCCGGGCTTCCCTGCCGCAAAGACTCGGATTGAAAACCTGATTCTGCTTCTTACTTGATATGTGGCCCTGAACAACTCACGTAACCTATTAAAGCTTCAGCTGCCTCATCCGTAAAATGTGGGTAGCAATACCTACCTTGAAGGGCCGTTATGAAGACTAAATGAGATAAAGGATTCAGGATGAAATGAGATAAGGAAGACCAAGGTGGGCAGGAGGCAAAGAATTATTGCAAAAGGTCTGCATCTCCACTGGCACCTTAAGCCCATTGCCCGCACTCTGAATTAAGGCCGCCGCTCGTGTATGTTCAGACATTTTTCATATGCACATAGGTGCTCTCATAAGAAAAAAGGAATTAAGTGAAAAGCATGCCGGAATTCCTGATAGCCTTTGTGATGTTTTTCCAATCAACAGGAAAGCACTGCCACCGCGCTCAGGCACAGGTCTGCACGTGGGCTTGCCATGATGCGAGAGTCCTCAGAAGCCCCTGCCCAGGAAAGTTGGGAACTACCTAGATAATGCATGTAAAGCACTTATCTCCCCGTTTTCCTAAGCCCAGAGTTGAGGAGAGCCCCTCTGACCTGGGTGGGGCTCTGATTGTTCTCTTCCAGGGCTGGGGCTGCCGGGAGGTCGCAAGGAATGTACCACATGTCCACGGACAGGACCTGACAAGCATGACTGAGCTCCATGGGAAGTCTGGCATCGGTTTCCGCCTTCCTTTTCTATAGTGTCAGCTCCCAATTAAGGGAACTGCTCAGGGAGGACTTCCTGTTCATCAGAATAACACTTGTCATTTGGCCTCCTTCTGTGACTTGTGTCCTTCTTGACTGCCTTCTAGTACTCGGGGTGGGGGCAGAGGATCTAAGGCTTGCAAATGGGAAAATGTGCCTTTCGGGCACTAGTTCTGACAGCAAACTAGCTGGGAGAAAACTTCCTCTCTCCCTCCCTCCCATCCTGCTTCCACCACCTGGGAAGTGAAATGTCCCAGGCGTTCTCTGCAGTTCTGCTTTTGGCCTCTAAGGAGGCGCCCTAGAGCTACTGGGATTGGGTCCTACCACCCAGGAGCCAGGGGGACTGTGTCACCAAAGCAACCTGAACCTCGGAGGCTCCCACTGCCCATGCCTCCTTCCAGTGCTCACCCCCAGGGCTGCCGCGGGGCTCTCTCCTGACTCATCCCACAGCTGCTGCTATATCCTCTTGCTTGTCGAAGAATGCTCCTTGGGTCTGCGGGATCCCATCATCTGAATGCTAGCTAGAAATGCAAAATCTCCGCAACCTCCTTCCCCAGACCTACTGAATTGGAATCTGTGTTTTAACAAGATCCCCAAGTAATTTGCATGCACATCGCAGCTTAAGAAGCATGGGCCAAACTCACTTATGGGTTCCCATCACTGCCCAGTACTTTATGGTAGGAATTACTTCTGGCTACTCACTGCCAGGACCTGAGAACATGGTATGGAAAAATGGGCATGGGGTCTTCACCCACAGTCAGAGGGAGCCCACTAGCATTATCGAACCAGGCATATTGTAGGCATGATCTGACTTCACCCTCACACCCTCTCTCTAAGGCAAGTGTTACCCCTGTATATGGAGGAGCAAACCTAGGACCAAAGAGGTGTGAAACTAGCTCACCATTTCAGAGCTAGTAAAAAGGCTGTATGCCAGACAGACAAGAAGAGAAAGGGACTTCTGGGCACAGGAACAACACTTATACAAGCACAGAGGTGTGAGACAGCACCATCAGCATCATTGCTGAGAAACCCTACATGCAGGGCACTGGCCTGGATATTCACTCATTTCATTTATTCGCTTCACAGCTACATACTGTGTGCTTATTATGTGCCGTGCTCTGTCCTAGGCAAAGAAGTTACAATGTAGAATGAGATAGTCACAGTCTCTTAACTCAAGGAACTGTTTTTATACTGGGGAAGAAAGATTCCATATTCACTAGAGAAATTTAATCATAATTGAAGCAAGAGCCACAAGGTATAAAAAAGGAATCTAGCTTAGTCTTGGAGGAGAGAATACTGTATATAAATCAACAGAAAGACATTCTTTTTAAAGTGTTCCCCACTGTGGCTCCCAGGGGTGCTGTCTTCTCTCCCTGTTGGCAGTTCAGCTCCTGTTGCCCCTAAGCAGAAGTCATGGGTGTGCACACAGTGCCAGGCACATAGGATGCTAGACAAGGGAAGAAAGAGCCTGGATTCTACCCTGCAACAGAACGGGGCCAGAGCACAAAATCCCCTTGGGTCCAGTATCATTTGGGCCTTGGGACCAGAGGTGCTGAAAATTACTCTTTGTCCCCCTGAGATCAAAAGCCCTGGGAAGGTGGAGCTTCATGTAGTTTCACTGTCGGGTGTGCTTGTAAGAAGGTTCCAGAGGAAGGCACATCAAAGCACAGCCTGGCCTTCCTTTCTTCTCCCTGACAAAGGCCACTCACATTCATACTCAGCTGTGGCTCTTCCTGGGTCTTTCTATTTTATGGTTATGCTTTGATTTGGAGGCTTCAATTTTCTCACTTGGATCTGGCTTTTGCTGGCAGCCCTGGTCCCAGTACATTGGGCAGCTGCAGTGACCAACCAGGCTTGCCAAAGAGGTTATGTTTATGTTGCTGTGCCAGGAGTTAGGCATATGGGAGTTTCTGTACTGGCCTGTTCCTGTCATCTACTGCTGCATAACAAATCACCCCCAAAACTATCATAATGAATAGAAGCATAAATGAACAGTGGCCTATTATCTCTCCCAATACTATGGGTTGACTGGGCTCAGCTGGATGGTTCTTCTCTATTCTGTAAGATATAGCTGAGGTCACTCATGAGGCTGTGTTCAGTTGGGAGCTCCCCAGGAGCTGGAATGTCCAGAATGACCTCTCTTCCTTCAGACTCCTCTCCACATGGCTCCTCTCACCATGTGGTTGTCCTCCCGAAGCTTCTTTACCACACAGCAGCCGGCTTCCAAAAGAGAGTGTTCCAAGAGGACAAGATCTAGTGTTCGAGCACTTATCCAGCCAGCCTATTTGTGACATGCTTGCCAATGTCACACTGGCCAAAGAAAGTCACGTTACTGAACCCAGAGTCATTGTGGGAAGGGACTACACGAGAACATAACTAGCAGTGGATGTGCACATTAGGGCCACCAATGTGGCAGTCCTCCATGTGGCCTTTGGAAGTGCAGCTTCCAGAACCTGCTTAGGAACATGGTACAGGGCTAGATGGGGCAAGTCTAGAAGGGGAAGAGCAGTCTGGGAGGGACACGTGGCTTTAATATATTTTATTCAATCAGTTCTTTCAAAAGTACTAAGTCATTCAAGCTAATACTAGGCGCCGTACAAGACAATGGTTGTACCAAGAGGACCAGGACACCATTCTTGCTCTTAAGGAGCTCATAGATCATTAGCTACAGGCAGAGAAGTCAGTAATACCATAGTATGCGTGATCTGTACTAGGATTGAGTTTCACTAGGCTACTATAGGGTAAAAAAGGAGAGGGATTTAAACTGGACTGAGGGGGAGGGAAGGCTTCCCTAGGGAAGGATACTTGCGCTGAGTCCTGGAAAAACATAAAAAACTGGCCAAGTTGTGGTTGGACATTCCAAGCACAGGATAGAGTGTGGGTGAAGGCCCAGGGAAGAGAAATGTCTTGGAGCAACCAGAAAATTGGATGGAGTTCCTCATTCCACACGTTCAGAAGGCAGAAATTGTGTGGGAGATGAGCCCGGAAAGCCTAGAGTATGAAGATTGTCCTAATCATGTCCTAATCTTTTGAAAGAGTGTCGGCAAGCCATCTTTCTCTTTTTGCATAATGGCATTTAAATTGTTTCCTATAGTAAACACATTTACTTGTATAAAATATAATGTAAATGGGAAAACGTTATTCTGGCCGCCACCCACTGAGTGAGTAGGCTGTTGCCAAAATATAGATATGATTTGGTGGCAGCTTGAACTGAGTTAAAGGCAGTTGAAATGAGGAGGAAGGGAGACGTGTGAGGGGCACTTAGGTAGTTATGAATGTGAAGTTTGGCACCGAGTGAAGGAGATGAGGTTAAGGCATCCTCTTCTCCCCCCTCCCCCCACCCCAATGCATGCATCTGCCTCCATGGGGCACAGAAAGTCAGCGACAACCATGGGAAGTGCTTGGCAGGTGGGGTGCCTTAGGGGACATACATCTGAAAGGGGGGACCTCTAGGAGGGGACAGGGCTGACCTATATTAATAGATCTTGGAACCACTCTGCAAATATTAATAGATATGGTTCATCTGAGTGAAAACTTCTGAGGCTCCCTTGTCGAACTGTGGGGATTCGATTCTGGCTCATGTATCTTCTAACTCTGTGCTCTTAGACAAGTTCCCTAAACTCTGTGTGCCTCAGTTTCCTCATCTGTGGAAAGAAGGATGTTTCATAGGTGTTTTGTAAGGATTACATGGGATGATATAGAAAGGTGCTGGAACCTGGAAAGCATCTGATAAATGGAAACTATAATAACTATTATTACAAAAACTACTAATCTACTAATAGTTTTTGTCTATTTATGGAATAAATACCTGAAGCTTTCAAATGGTTCAAAATTTAGAAAGTAAAAAATTATGTGTACAGGGAAAAGTCTCCCTCTACCATGGTCCTCCAGAACATTAGGTTTTCTTTCTGGAAGTGACAAATGGTGCTAGCTTCTTGAGCATTCTTCTCCAGATAGTTTATGCACACCCAAGAAGAGGCGCATATCACTCCCTTTTCATTGCACGAGTGGTGATGCACTTCGTAACACTGTATTGCACTTTTTGGCTGCAGTTGCTCATGAGTAGATAAGGAGATGGTTTTTTTAACTGGTTTCTTACTGTCCAGCTTTTTGTTATTACAAACAATGGTGCAATGAAAAACAAATGACATCATTTCACTCATGCTGGAGTATAGGTAAGAACAGATTTCTGGAAGTAGAATTTCTGGATCAAAGGGTACATGCATTTTTAATTTTGTTAGAGCCTGCTAAGTTTGGCAGAGGTTACACCAATTTACACTTTCACCAACAATGTATGCGATGGTAGACAGATGAGCAAACATTACCATGCAATGTTGGAGAAAGTGTAAACTGGACCTTTACGGAGAGTCATTTAGCAATATCTAACAGTATCTATCATCGAACATTTTGATATTTGCCAATCTAATAGGTGCCAAGTGGTATTTCAGCATAGTTTTATTTTTCAGGTCTCTTAGTGTAGGTGAAATTCACCATTTTTCCCTGTGCCTAAAACCTATTTACCTTTCCCTCTCGGTAAATGGTTTCATACCATTTTGTTCACTTTTCTGTTGTGCTGTTAGGTTTTTTCCCTATTGATATGTAAATTCTTTGTGTATTAAAGAAATTGTGATGTGATTTGCAAATATTTTCTCAGTTTTTCATTTGTCTTTTTATTTTACTCATGGATGTTTTCGTCATGCAGATCTTTAAAAACGTTGATGTTGATGAGTTTTTCAATTTTCTTTTATGGCTTTTGAGATTTGCACTGTATGTAAGTCATTCATACTTTGAGATGATAAAAAAATTTTCCCATGTTTTCTTCTGGCATTATGGTATCAGTTTTATATTTAAAACTGTTATTCATTTGGAATTTCTTCTTGCGTAAGTGGTGTATGAATAAAACATACTTTCTTTTTAAAATTTCCTTCCTATTTTCTCAACATTTTAAAAAAATAATCCATTTATCCCTTCTGACTTGATATGTCTCTCTTCTGATATACTAATTTCCTGAGTGATTTGGGTTTATTTCTGGCCTTTACTCTGTTTCATTGATCAGTCTATTCATAAACCATATTACAATGCTTTAATTTTTATGGCTTTATAATATGCTTGAGTATATAGAAAGTGCTGCCTCATTACTTTTCTTTTCCATAATATTCTGGCTTTTATGTTGTTCATTTTTTCATATGAACTTCAAAACAGCTGGGTAGTGCTTTTTTACATTAATTAAATTCGTAGATTGAGGAGAATTTACATCTTTATGATGTTGAGTGTTACATAGCTCATGGTAGGCTTTTTCATTTTTTTCAAATATTCTTTTGTGTTTTTAGAGTTTTCTTCATGTCAATATTGCACATTTATCATTGAAAGGTATTTCATCTTTGTTTGTATATGTGTTTCTCCCCCTCCCTCCACTTTCTTGCTACTTACCATTGTATAAGTGGGGACTTTTTTTTGTATTATGCTTTCAAATTGTACACGAAGGCTCTTAAATTCTGTATACTAATTTCATATCCAGCCAACTTAATGAATTCTCTTAGTGCTTGTAATAGGTTTTTGGCGATGGTGTCTTTGTTGAATTTTTTGGGGGAGGTTCCCATATGAAAATAGTGATAGCTTTACCTTCTCCTTTCTAGTGTTTATAACTCCTATTTTTTTTCTATTTCTAATTGCATTGGTTAGTATTTCTAAAATACCATTAAATAATACTGGAGATAGTGGATATCTTTTCTGTATTCCTATTATACCATTGATGAAAATGTTTCTAATGTTTCTTCATTAATCTTTGGGATTTGCTGAAATATGTTTTATCATGTTGAGGGAGTATTCATATATTCTTACTTAACAGGAGGTTTTGATGAATGACTGTGGCAAAAGACATATACTGTATAATTCCATTTATATGACGTTCGCAAACAAACAAAAAACTAATCTATGGTAATGAGACTTTTTGTTTCAAAACATTAAGGGAGTACAAATGTTTTTGTTACATGGATAGCTTTTATAATGCTTAGGTCAGGGCTATAAGTGGACCCATCACCTGAAGTGATAAGACTCTTGGGAGAGTCTTCCAGAGGGCTGGAAATATTCTACATGGATACAGGTGGCGGTTATATGCATATGTATACATAAAATGGTGAGCATATGCATATGTAAATGTAAAATATCACTGGATTGTGTACTTAAGATTTGTGCTCTTTACTGCATATATGGCACATAAAAATAAAAAGAAAAAAAAGAAAAGAAAGACTGAATTCTGTCATATGCTTTTTTGACATCTGTGGAGATAATCAAGTCATTTTTCTCCTTATATCCATTAATGTGGTGAATGTATTAAATATCAATGGATTTCCTGATATTGACTCTTCCTTGCATTACTGAAAAAAATATTACTTGATGTTGGTCTGTCATTTCATTTAGGATTTTTGCAGTGTCGTGGACTGAATGTTTGTGTCCCTTCAAAATTCATATTTTGAACCCCTGATCTCCAATGTGATGGTATTTGAAGACAGGCCTTTGGGAGGGAATTAGGGTTAGATTAGGTCATGAGGGCAGACTCTTATGATGAGATTAATTTCAGTATTGAAAGGGTAAAGAATGAGATCCAGATCTCTGGACCACGTGTGGATACAATGACAAGGAGGCTGTCTGCAAGTCAGGAAGCGGGCCCTCACCAGGTACCAAATCTGCCAGCACCTTGGTCTTGAACTTCCCGGCCTTCGGAACTGTGAGAAATGAATGTTTGTTGTTTAAGCCACTTAGTCTATGATATTTTTGTTTTAGCAGCCTGAAATGACTAAGACATGTTATTTATAAGGTTGGTGGTCTATAGCTGGGTTTTGGAATTAGTGTTATGCCTGCTTCATTCAAAAGAATATAAAAGAATTCCTTCTTTTTCTGTGCTCTAAAAAAGTTTACAGACTTTTAGAAATTGCTAAAAGTTGTCTTTTTCTTCTGTTAAAAATAGGCTTAAAAATTACCTTTGTAAAACTTTCTGACCTGATAGTTTTAAGAAGAGAAAATTTGCCAGCTTTTTCTATTTACTCTTTTGTAATTGATCTATCTAGATTTTCTATCTTTTGTGGAGTCGGTTTAGTAAATTTTATGACTTATACAAGTATTCATTCCTTTCAAATTTTCAAATGTATTTACATAGAGTTGAGTGAAGTAGTGTTTTAATTTCTGCTATACCTGTTGTTTCTCCCTGCTTCATTTATCTTATTTTTTGGATTTTTCTTTCTATTTCTTTTATTAATTAGATTATTTTATTTATTTTCTCAAAGTCAGCTCTTGGATTTATTCTAACATTTTCCTTTAAAAATGAATATATTAATTTCTGCTCTTAGTTATCAAATCCTTCTGCTTTCCTAAAGGTTCCTTTATTATTTTTATAACTTCTAGAATTAAATGCTTATCTCATTTCTTTTATATACCCTTGATTATTATTAGTATTTAGTAAAATAAATTTCCCTCTTGGTATTACTGTAGCTGTATCTTATAGGATTTATATATATTGTCTTGATCATCATGTTCTAGCTCTTCTACCATATTTATTTGCATTTCTTTTTTTTTTTTTTATCTAAAAGAGTTGTTTTAAAAAGACTTTAAATTTTTTTTCTGGTGGTGAATATTTTTTATTTTGGGTTTAATTATTCATTTCTAGTTTCAGTGCATTATGATCAGAGAATGAATTTTGTACTTTTTTACTTTGCTTGCATTTCAGATGAAGATTTTTTTCCTCTGTTTTGAGGGTTCAGAGTTAGAAATATATAAATTAAATGCCTTAAGTTATGTTATTTTGGTTTTTTGTAAACTTAATTTTTATTCACTTGATTTTTGATTGTAGAACATTGAATTAAAGCCTTCTGCTACTGGTGTGTTTTTGCCTACTTCTCCTTGTATCTTCTGTTATTTTTGCTTTGTAAATATCGATATTATGCTATTTGTGCATACGTGTCATAACTTTTAGAATTTCATTGTGAATTGTATCTTTTTAAAATTTATGATTGACATATAATGGTACATATTTACGGAGTACAACGTGATGTTTCCATACATGTATAAATTGTGTAATGATCAAATCATGGGAATTAGCATGTTCATATCATTTCTTTGTAGTTGAAAACCTCTCTTCTAGCTATTTTGAAACATCCAATACATTGTTGTTAACTCTCATCATCCTACTATGCATTCATTAGACTACCAAAACTTATTCCTCCTACCTAATTGTAGCCTCTTCCCTTCCTCCCCACCCCATTTTATGGTAACCACTATTCTACTTTCTATTTCTACTGGAACAACTTTTTGGATTCCACATATGAGTGAGAACATGTGGTCTCTTATCTTTTAGAACTACAAAGTATCATCTTTTTTGGTTAATGCTATGCTTTGCATCTGAATCCAGACTTTCTGACATGAGATCATGACCTATTTTGTCTTCTGTGCATGTATTTGGTATACCAATGGTCTATGTCTTTATTTACAACCTTTCTAAATTTTTTTCTTTTAGGTGTGATTTTTATTCACAGCAGAGTTGGTTTTACTCTGAGATACAATCTGAAGTCTTTTAATAAGTGGTTGCAGCTTATTAGCATATGTTTATATAACATATGTGTTTGGTCTTAGTTCTGTCATTGTTTTATGTTATGCTTTCTGTTTTAATATTTTAAGAAACTTTCTCTATGTGGACTTTCCCCCCTCAATTCCCTTGTGTGTGTAGTTTGGAAGATTTGTATTTTTCTGGCAGTTTCCTTGATAGCTCTAATCTCTTATAATATTCTTAAGCTCCTATTTCTTTAGACAATACTGGTTAATTCTCTATGTAATCCTCTATTCAATCCCTTATTTCTTTAGATAATAGGTAGTAATTTTTCTCACATCTTTGTGAAGTGCTTTTGCTTCACTGAAATAATTACCTCATTACTTTCTCTTTTAAAATTGTGGTGAAATATTTAGTCACAATCTATTCTGCTCAGTGAAAAGATTTTCCTGTTAGCTCTTCATCTACTCTCTGTGTTTCCTCCCTTCTTTTCCTCCTTTTCTCTTGCTTTCTTTGCATAGGTTGTGCGTTGGCACTTTTCCGAATACTCACTTTGGAAGGAGGGGTGTTTTATTCTGAGCCAGCTATTTGCAGTTGGTTTGTGTGAGGGAAGGGCTGGGTTGCATTCTAGACTCCCAGCACGTCTTGTTGGGACTGAGGGTTTGGCAGATGAGTGGCTTAGGCTGTACTTCTCTCTAGCCAGTGAATACGGGCAATTCGTGGCTATTCACAAGGCAAAACCTCTCTCCTCCGACCGTCACGAGGATACTGGTTCTTGCAAATATGGCTTGATGGTGTGACACTTAATTTTGACCTCTTTTCTCTGTGCACAGAATTAGGTCCAGGGAATTCCCTGTCACCACTCCATGTACTCTCCTCCTGCTTCTGAAATCGTGGGGTACAGGTTTCGCATCTCGGGGAGGGCTCCTCCTCTTCCAAAATACATTCTGCAAGTTCTCTCTGAGCCCAGCTGTGGTAGGACTTCCTCTCTGTTTCTCATCTAGCTTGACCTTCATTATTTTGATGGCACTTCCGTGTGTGTTACGGTCCCCTTTCAGGTCTCTCCTACCTTGTGAGGATGGAGTGTGTGTTCCCGCTTCTCAATTGCCTCATTGCTCTGAGGCAATTTCCGAGAGGAAAAGGAAGAAACGCCAGCTTTCTGTTGTTCTAGTCAAACCGGAAGCTGACCGTACTGTTCTAGCTGATGGAATGATCACTACAACTGTGTTGCCGAGCGATGGGTCACAGTAAGGGGCGACCCTGCTTGGAGACAGGCAAATGGCTCCTGGGAAGCCCCACCAGGGTTTCAGGAGGGTCTGAGTCGTAGGGTATAGGGATAGGAGACCAGATGAGGATGAGAATGGTCCTACTCGCCAGGGGGTCCTCAGCCCCCGACGACCCACAGGGGTAGAGACTGAGAAGGTAGATGTGGACCCAGAGGACCCAGAATTCCTGCTGTGCGTGGCAAGGGCTCCATGACCTTCAACATGTTTGGTTCCCGGAGAGGGCAGGAGCGCTTGTCTTGTATTTCTGGATGGGGAAAGCAAAGATTAGGGGGAAAGGAATGTCTCAGCAAGTCAGTCTCCTGAGTCCCAGATATACCTTCACTCCTCATGAATGTTCTAGGAGCCTTTGGTATCAGGCATAGCTCCTAGGAAGGGAGCACCTGCGTCCTCAGCCCCGGCCTCGGCTTTGCTGCTCCCTGCATGTGGGCTTCTCCTTCTGCCCAGCCAGGCACAGCTGGACACAGCCCTGGCACGCACCCTCAGAGTCCAGCCCTCCTTGACCCTTCCACGTTCCCCTCTGCACCTGTCTAATTAGGTAACCTGACCTCAAGCTGTCTGTGTCGCTTACTCATCCCATTCTTTTGAAAACTGCTGTGCTAGTTCCTTTGCCCTTACTCTTCCCTGCGCTTAGAACTCTTCCTGCACTTTCCTGTAATTTCTTTTCTCACTTTATTAGGTCTCTGCTCAAAAATCATCTGCTCAGAGAGGCTGTCCCTGACCACCTTATATAAAATAGGACCTCCCCACCAATTCTTTTCATAGCAAGTTATTTTATAGATGTTAATTGTCTACCTTCCTCACTAGAATATTAGCTTCATAAGAGCAAAGATTTTCTTTGTTTTATATGTGATTGCATTCTCAGCAACTAGAAAAGTGATGGTACATAATACACGCTATGTATATATTAGGAAGGAAGGAAGAAAGGAAGGAGGGAGGCAGGATGAGAGAAGGGATCAGTGTAGTCACACATCACATGGAACTAGAATTTATATTTTGCTTGTCTATTTCCCCCCCTAAACTGTCACATCTTTGAGGGTGGTTCATCCTAGAACCTTGGACAATGGCTGGCTTTGCATATTGAGTAGAGGATCAATATTTATTGAATTGAATTAAACGTGGCATCTCTCCCCTAAAATAAATTTCAGAGTAAAACTTTGAGGGACAGGGCAATAACCATTCTGGCACCCCTTATCTACCCACTTTGACCCCCAGGTAGTCTGTATTTGCAAAAGCATCAGTTGTGATATGGACAGTTTTTCTTATTAGCAATAGATTCCATTTGACCAGGGATCAGAAGTGGGTCCAGGAGGGCTGGCTAAGCTCTGCCTCTACCTCTCTGCCCATAAGTAGGTGGGGTTGGGCGGGGTTGGCTCTACCCTTTAGGCGGTTCTCTACCTGATGTCTGATCCCCCCATCTCCCCTCCCGGCACACACAAGGTCGGGAAAGAGAAGGACCATTACTCGTGGCAGCTCCGGGCGTTCATTGACAGAATGGAGACAGCTGATGGAATGGACTCACTGGGGTCAAGAGTGCCTTGTTTTTTCCACTTTTTACAGGAGATTGTCTGATTCCCCTCCCAGCCCCTTCATTCAGTCTCCACTTCCCCTTGAGAAATCACCCCTTTGAAGCCATGCCTCCTTTTCTATACAGAAGCTCCATCTGGTGCTATCCAGCCCCAATTCCTTCTAGGAGCCTGCTGTGCTCAAAACCTTGATTGTTCAGGCTTCAATAATTAATTGTGATGTTTACTTCAAAGGAATAAGTATGAAATTGCTCAACATGCCCAGCAATTTGCCAAGAGAGAAAGAGAAGCCCTCAGGACCAGGGAGCCAGGTCCCATATAAGGCACCCTGCCTGTCCACCTGCTCCCATCAGTGACGTGGGATGGGCCCTCGGAGGATGTCTGGCCCTGAAGTCCCCAGTCAGGGGTGGTTGGGACAGCTGGTGTGTTGCCAGGAGTCAGAGTGCATGTGGCATACAGCTGGGGACAAACAACAAGTAATACAAGTTGCAAATGATTTATTGCATCAAAAGAAAAAACAACCCCTCATAAACTACAGTGGGTCTAAAGTTACAGTTTATGCCTTAATTGCATTCTGAGAAAGAGCTTGCAAGGCAGGCAATAAAGAGTGCATTAACAAACCAACTTTCCAGTGGATGACTGCAGCTCAAACCTGCAGGAAGCGCTGGAAAAAGGTGCAATATGCAGAAGAAGTTGGGTGAAAGAGCCAGGAAACGTACCGGTATGAGTGTCTCAGATTAGTGGCATCTGCCATGGGGACCTCTGTAGAAAAAGGTTGAGAATCGCTGCTCTAGTCCAAATTTCCTGTTACGGATGGAGTCCCTTCTACACATCCTTGACACATCCACTGGCTTCTCCTTGAAAACTGCCAGGGTGGTGGCCCTTACAAACTCAGACAGCAGCTTGAAGACATGGGAAGCTCTAATTGCTATTGAGCTGCCTGTGATTTCTACCCATCACCTTGGTTTTCCTCCTAGAGAAAGAGAATGTCTCCTACAAGCCGCCTAAGGCAAATGCTGTGGATGCTGTGCTCGTACCACTTCTGTTGTCATCATTATTTCTTTGTGACAACAACTTCTTCACCTTTGTGGCAGGGCTGTGGGAACCCATTTGCTTGCACACCCCAGATGAGGCACCTGGGAATTAACATCTTACAAGGGCAGCCCTCAACCAATGAGTGATGGATGGAGGGGTACGAACATCCCAGCTCCCTTGCCCCTTGGCTGAACTAATTCTGTAGCCTGCCTATTTCACCGTTTCCAGGGGTATCCTGCAGGTTCAAGCTCCAGTCACCCACTAGGGAGCTGGTTTATTAATGCACTCTCTATTGCCTGCCTTGCTCTGCTGTATCCTTCCTGAATTTCTTGTACCTCTCAATAAGCTCGTTGCACTTGAACTGTTGGCTCAGATGCAGCTTCTGGGGAAACCCAAACCAATAAACTAACCACACAGGTACAAGACCTTGATGGCAAAAATTATATGAAAAAAAAGATGGAGACATGTAACCGATTTATGAGTGTGAAGACTCAGCACTGTACAGCTACCGTTTCTTCTCAATTAATCTTTCTGTTCAGTGCAGTTTTAATCAGAAACCCAGAAGGATGTTTCAGAAATTTGACAATTTCAAAAATCACACGGTAAAATAAAGGGCACAGATATCTGAAACAATGTTGAGAAAGAAGAACTAAGAAGGGGCTCTCATTGGCCGTGTGTGAAGATGAATTCGAAGCTGTAGAAATAAAACCAGCATCAGCCTGTGCAGGCAGATAAATCATGGGAATATAAGACAGTCCAGGGAGAGGAACGTGGGGGTGGCGGAGGTGGCAACGCCAGACAAGGTGGAAGGGAAAGGTCTTGATGAGGGGCAGTGGCTGGCTCTTCTCCATTGCTACAGACCCAGGAATAAAGGAAACGGGATTGAATTCCAGCAGGAGAGGCATAGTTTAGGTAAACAAGAGTGTCAGGTAGGAGGCCAGGTGGCTGAGGCACACTGCGGCATTTCTTGCTGGATAACTGGGAGCTCCTGGGAGCTCCTGCTTTGAGGATACCAGGGTTTGCTCAGCTCTCTGCATTCTGCGTGCTGTCTCCTGGTTTGGTCAACATCTATCACTCGCATCTTGGGACAGGCGGTGCAGTTGGCCCCCTGGTCAACGCATCAGCATGACTCTGAGTATTTTGACATGGCGCTTCCCATTTAGTGCTTGCGTGATCTTGCAAAGGGAGCCCTGAACAGCGGGACAACGGGAGCTTTTCTGGACAGTGATATTCCATTAGTTCTGAGAAAATGGCCATCAGTGTGGATGTGAGGAGCAGGTGCTCAATTCCTTGGCCAGTGCTGAGAGATCAAAGCTCCCTGGGACAGGATGTGGCCACATCCACCCCCTGACACTCAGACCTGGACACAGAGTGACATAGGACCCCCACTAGGAGACACGGTCTACACTGGCATGAGAACACGCTATGCTCAGGTCTAAGCATGATCTCCTTAGGAGGCTGAGAGGACATTTGAATGAGATTTGGTTTCTCAAGACTACATTCCATGGCAGGAAGCTTTCCTGATTTGTGTGTGGGAGACACTGTGACTTCAGCTTCTCCACCAAACACCACACCCACACACTGTGATGGCAAATATGTCAGCTTGACTGGACCACAGGGTGCCCAGATATTTGATCAAACATTATTCCGGGTATTTCTGTGAGGGTGTTTTTAGACGAGATTAACATTTAAATTGGTAGACAGTGAGTACAGCAGATTGCCCTCCATAATGTGGGTGGCCTCATCCATCCGGTTGAAGTCCTGGCTAGAACAAAAAGACCAGTCTTCCCTAAGCGAAAGAGAATTCTCCAGCAGACTGCCTTCAGCCTTCACCTGCAACATCAGCCCTTTCTGGTTCTACCACAGTTGGACTTGAACTGGAATATCAGCTCTGCTAGGTTTCCAGCCTGCCAGCCAACCCTGCAAATTTTGGATATGCCAGCCTCCATAATCGTGGGAGTTAAATCCTTATAATAAATTGCTCTTTATATACGTAACTATGTGTATATACATATACTGCTTCTCTGGAGAACCCTAATACACACATGCACACACACACACACACACACAGAGTTCGCCCTGAGGCTGTAGTGGGAATGGGGTTTGGAGGCATAAACTGTCTCTCCCTCCCTCCCCTGTTTCCATTCCTCTGACTCACACCTACCCACACAGTCCCCGAGGAGCCAGGGATAGATAAAAATGCAGGCAGGAACTCTAGACTCAAGTCCCTAGGGCAGACAAGGGGCCCTGGGAGACCCATCTGGAGGAGCTTGGCCCCCACTCTGTACCTGGGGTTTCTTTGGCTTTACCCAGACCTCCTGGAATGTTCTTGAGAGCCTCTCCTGCCCGGGGGCAATCAAGTCCTACCTAACAAGCTCTCTTCTCTCTGTCTGGTCCTCTTCTCTGCTCTGCCTTCCTTTCCACCCTCTCTTCTCATTCCTACTACCCATCCACCTAGGCAACATAATCTTGCTGATCTCAAACCCTTAGAAACAGAGCCCTGATCTTAGGGAGAGAAGGGAGTGGTATTAGGAAAGGAAGAGCCTAGACCAGGAATCAGAAAGCAGGTCCCTGAGGCTTGCTTCTGCCACTTCTAAGCCCCACGACCAGGTATGTGTCACCAAGCAGTGCCCTCACCTGTGAGAGGAGAAGGGTGAATAAAATGGTCTCTCACCCAGGGCACTTGGGGAGCCTCTGTCCCATGCCCAGCTGGGGTGTAACAGAGAGAATGCTGGGTGTGCCTGGCACCTGCTGAGGATGCCAAGAAAATTTTTCGAGTGTCATTGGAGGATGGAAGGACAGAAGACCTAGGTTTGAGACCTAGTGATGTGAACTTTGTCAAGTCACTGAGTTTTTTAACATCTCAATTTTAGTGGAAATGAGTATCTCAACAATGACTATCTTGGGAGCCCATACGTGTGAAAAGAATCTTTTCCCCCAAGGAGGTTTAATTTCCTCCTTTGGATATAATCCTTCTACAAGAACTTATACATTGCAGGGCTGTATTTTCCCAAGGATCTGCTGACATTTCCTGAGTGTCAGGCATTGTGCTAGACTCACAGCTACCACATTAAATCATCTCCGCAAGTCCGTGCTGGACACTTTGTCATCAGTATTTCACAGTTGTGGAAGACTCAAAAGAACCTACATGACCCTTCCAGGGTCACAGAGCTAGAAAGCGACCCAGCAGAAATCCAATGTTCATTCATCCATTCACGATTCCACTAGGCTATGCACATGAGCTGGGCTGAAACTCAGGGACCTGCTTTCCGATTCCTGGTCTGGGATCCTTCCTTCCCTAATACCACCCTCTCCTCTCACTAAGATCAGGGCTCTGTTTCCCAAGAGTTTGAGAACAGAATGCTGACATTGCCCAGGTAGATGGGCAGTGGGAGTAGAAGAGAACATGAGAGGGAGGGCAGAGTGGAGAAGAGAGCCACCTAGAGAGAAGACAGCTTATTAACACCTGAGGGTGAATCAGGATGATGGGAGTCCTCTGCCCCGGGATGATGGGTCTTTTGGAGTCTTGCCCAGAGAGGTTCTACTGTGCCTCAGCGGGTGGTCTCTAGGAAGCTCCAGACCTCTCATTCTGATTCTAAGGTCCTATGAGGGCTCTTGGCCCAGCACAGTAGCCCTTTGGGGCTGCATAGGAAAACACAGTGAGCACCTAGCCCAGGTGTGAGTCCCACCTGTGGTCATCCTGCCCTTGAACATTTGCCCAGCTGATGAACACACAAACTCCAGAAGCCCCATGGGCTAGCACCGTGGCACCCCTTGTCCCTGAAGAGATGGAGTCCAGGACAGACAAGGTGGAAGGAAAGAAGAGAGAGGCCCTGTGTGGGCACTGGGGGCAGCCAGGGGTGCTGAGTGCCCCACATGAGATGGAGCGGATCTGACCCCTTGACTTCCCTTCTCGATTCCTTCAGTGGCTCTCTTGCTGATGGGTTAAAGACCCAGCCCCTCAGGTGTCTTTCAAGGGAGGTCTAGATAATCTCTGCCCATCCAGGTCACCCCCAGACTAGGTTAGGTGCCCATGCTTTGACTCTATTCCAGCAGGTTTTATTCCAAACATCTGACTGCACATCTGTCTCCAACAGTCACTAGGTTCTGAGGTCCTCCAGGGCACTGACCCGAGGCCTTTGTACAGATGCCTTGTACACAGCTGGTGTTTAAGAAAGATTTGCCGAGGAAATGAATGAATGAATACGCAGCTGCATGGACATTGCTCAGGGGCTGGCCATGAGTCCTGGAGGCTGGGCTCAGGGTAGCGTGCACCTTACTCCGGCTGCTTCTTCCAGATGGCCGGCAGTCCTGTTCCCCAGCTTGAGCCCACAGCGGCCCCCTTCCTTTCAGACTCCATAATTAATGTGGCACCTTCAGTAATAAACATGCACCTTGTGGGCTCCAATCTTTCTCATTAGAGCCTGGGCAGATTGTTCATCTTTTCCTGGTGCTAATGAATGAATCACACTGCCCAGCACATGGCCCTGTCCTGCCCTGGGGGAAAGTGCCCCATTCTTTCAGGATCTGGTGCTCCCTAGGACCAACACAGAGCCCCCTCGTTGGGTAGACATAGGCCCGGAGTTGGTGTCCTCAGGTGGAAAGTGGTCCAGGTGGTGCCCCAGCCCTAATGGACTTCAGGAGAAAGCCTCAACCTTCAGCTTAACATTTTGTCCTCCCAGAACTGTTCTCAGTCTGCCCAGTAGGACCCTCTGTCCCCCAGCCTTCTCTGCACTGTGCATTCCTGCCTCCTACAGGGGTTTGCTCATGTAGTTCCCGTTCATTGATTCCTCTTTCTTCTGTGCCTCTTTGAAACTCACTCATTGTTAAAGAGCCTATAAAAGTGACACCTCCATGAAGCTTTCCTTGACCATCCCCAGTGCACAATTTCTATGTCTTCCTTTGACACTTGGCATAGGATGTCTTCTAGCCCCGGCTCTGTCACTAACTGTGTGTCACTTTCCTTACCTGGGTCTCGGACTCCTTGTCTTTAAAGCAAAGAAGATCCCTCCTCAGACTTTTTGTGAAGCTTAAATGACCTTCATTCATTCAATGTTTACAAACATTCATTCTGTATTCCCTTCAAAACATACAAAATACAGCTTCATCCTCAAGTAGCTTGTAGTCCAGGGAAAAAGAATCCAAATAATATTGAGAACAATAGCTTCACATTTATGCTATCTGGGGTACATCAGGATAAATGCTTTATATACAGACAAACACAGAGGAGATTATAATACCAAGTAATAAAATGCTTTGAAATTAGATAAAGTTTCAAGTAAATTGAAGGTGGTGATACTATTACTGCTCATCTTTAAACATCTGTCGATTTTGGCTCCCCATTTAAGCTGCAAATTCCATGAGTCAGAACAGGAATCATGCTTTGTATTTCCACAAAACCCTCAGCAAAGTGTGTCTCAATGCATGACTGTTTGATCATCTCCTCCCAGAACCAGTAGGACCAGAGGAAATGCTGCCTGGCCAGAGGTAAAGGCCATGGGATGCCCAGTCAACAGGGCCTTAGGGAGGCCACTTCATCCAGCTCCAGCCGTCCGCCAGCCCCTGCGGGTGAGGACCAGCTGTCCTTCCTTGAAGGGATTCAGGGTAGAAGCATCAGATTCAAGTCTCAACCCTGGAACTTCCCCCACTCCAAGCGTCTGTGTCTGCCTCCGTAAACTCTGAGCAGCATCTCCCGTCCTTTCTCTCTTACTGGACTGTTATGAGAATCAAACAAGTTGATGCATTAATAGACTAAACCACCTGTATCACGTGAAACAGGGCTGAGGGGTCATTATCACTTGCATTTTAAGGAAAAATTCTTTAGGTTTTCAGTTCTAAAGAGGTTTTACTAAACTTAGTGATAAACCAATTGGCCCTGGGCAGATAAGAAATGTGGGGACTCCAGGATGGCCCGGGCCCCATCACCTGGCCCCACACGGGCAGGCACGAGTCTTTTGAGAGTCTGTCTTCCTTCTCCGTTCCTCGGTGCGGGTGCTGCAGGAGGGTGGAGAAGGAGGGGTGCACTCCTGCCACGCTGGGTAGAGAGGAGGCAGGTTACCACGGTGTCTGGCCAGGGCGGGATGCTCGCTGGGGTCAGCCAGCCTCTAGGTCACTTCACAAAAGGTCATTGTACCTGCGTGGAGAATTTTCCAGCTTTTAATGAGGCCACCGAGGCAGTGCGTCGGTAACATTCAGCCTCTAATCCCCAATTAAGGCTCAGCGTCTTAAGCTGCATCTGGCATCTGGTCGCTGATGGTTACAGTAATTATGTTGCCCAGCCTCTCTCTCTTACTTTCCAGCACAATTTCCAGTGGTAGCAGGGGCGGGGGGCATCCTGCCCTCAGGCTCCTGAAAGCCAGAAACCTCTCCCCAAAGTGGTGTCCTGGCGTGTGTAGGGAAACCTCTCTTAGCTTCTGGCTCCCCTGACCTCCCTGTGCTCCCTGAACCCCTCTCCTGTTCCCTTCAGAGTCCCCATCCCATATCCCTTGTGACCTTAGACCATCCATGAAGAGCTTATTCTGTGCCAGGCACTCGACATACTTAATCATTTAATTCTCAAAGTCAGCTTTGGAGTAAGAGTGACCATGCCCTTTTGGCAGGGGGAGTGCTGGGGGTCTTATGGGACATGGCCTGCTCCAGCCCCACACATAGGGGAGGGCAAAGCTCAGACTGACCCTGGACCAGGGTCACCTACGTCCTCGACTGCGTCAGTTCCCACTCCACTGCTGGTGGGACGTGGGCTCTACAGCGGCCTGGGCTGGGGACGAGGGGAGATGACCCTGTTGCTATCAAACAGCCTATTGCAACAACAATGGCTGCCATTTTTGAGCCAACAGTCCAGCATTTAGTAGATGCAGAGTGTTCAGTTTTTACATGAAAAGGGTATGTTCAGGTACTCTCTGGGCACATTACATCTTCTCTCATTTGAGCTTCTCAACAATCCAGCCAGATTGTTTTACCCCATTTTAAAGATGAATAAACTGAAACAGAGAGAGTATAAATTTATCTACAGTTATATTGGGTTGAGCTATATGAAATTGTGATTGTATAGGCAGAAAATGGAAAACTATCATCAACTTCATATAACTCAGCCCAATTAAAAGTAGCCAGAATTTGAACCCAGTTCTTTCTTAATTCCAAAATTCCTGCCCTGCCCACTACAGCATAGCCTTCCTTTTGCAATTTTTTTAAAAATAATATGATAAAATGGAAAGGAACTGACGCCATACAGAATAGAGCATGAACTTGCTAATCTTCTCCCTCAAATTCGCCATGCAGAATAGAGCATGAGCTTGCTAATCTTCTTCCTCAAATTCAGAAGGCCCTTATTCTGCACTGGGAGCACCAGCCTATAAGACCTCCCTGAGAGAGAGTGATCTCTAAGGGCTGCCAGGCAGAAGAAAACTGGCTGAACTTTGGGCTTGGAACAACTACAACACAGACAAACAAACAAGTCTCGAAGTAGAAACACATGGGGCAATGCCTGAGGAGGTAGAGGTTCTCAGGTAGTGCTGTCCCTGAGATGAGGCAGACAGGAGACAGGGACCCTTGAAGAGCAAAAGGGAATGGATTGGGGTCTCACTACACACCTACTCCAGGTTCAGTGGAACGTAGCCTCTCATCAGAGCCAATCCTTGGTTGTGGATGTGTGATTTGAGTTTACTTTGATTTCTAGAACAGGACAGCTGGGCCAGCCTCGCAATGCCAAAAAAGTGTATTCATTACTCACCAGCCACCTAGAAAAATCAGCTTAGGAGGCAAAGAACATCTCTCCGTCATCCCAGAAGCATGGACATTGGAGCCTTGAGGAATCTCAGAGACTTTCCTTCATTATGCCCTTGTTTTATGGATAGAGGAACTGAGGCCCCGAAGTGTGCACCCTGCCCAAGACCATGAGCTGGCTGAGAGTTGGGACCAGGCCTTTGTCCTTTCTAGGTCCCCACTGTGTGTCAAAATGCCTGACTCATGGTAGGTGTTCAAAAAAAGTTGATAAAAACATGGACAAAAATGTTGACGAAAGAGTAAAAGTAGTAGAACGAGATGCCCTGCCCCTATCCCATGGCTGTTTCCCCTAGAAATGGTGACATCTCTGTGACCACAGGAATACCTCATTTCAAAACAGATTTCACGTCGTTAATGGGGCAAGGCCACTTCAAGTTCAAGTCTGTGTTCTGGCTGACTTGAGGGGCTGAGGTAGGCTTCTTCCTTCCCTGGACAGCACTCAGACCTACGTCCTTTTTAACTCTGCCCTGAGCCAGTCCTCTCCACCTTGTCTGCCCTAATCACTGCCTGAAGGTATAGCTGGCTAGTATGCTCACTGTGACTGTGTCCATTTATAGGCAAGCTTTGCTGGTCTCCCCAAAAAGGCTATGTGACAACCTCCCCACCCCCCGTCCCAAAACTGCAATATTGAAATCACCTGGGACACTTTGAAGAATGTGGGTACCCAGGTCGCTCCCCCAAGAGATTCTGATTGATTGCTCTGGGACATTGCCTTGGGCACCAGGATTTTCAAAAGTTCTCCAGGCATTTCCAATGTGTAGCTGAGCTTGAGAACCTCTGCACTGGAGCATAGTTATTGTCTTAGCTAACGTAATCCTTGGCATTCAAGGAATGTTTGTTGATGAATGATGAAGGAATGAATGAAGGCAGGGCTTACTACCCATGGTCCAGCAGGAGAACAGCCAGGAATGTTTGGTCAAACATAGGAGCCACTGTCCATGCCCCTCCATCCTCCTCCTCATCATCCACTAACTCAGATCCAGTTTGCCTGGGCTACAGTTGGGATCGGTGTGCTTTGAAAAAACTCTCCAGTTGATTCTGATAGGCAGGTTTGGTTAAGAAAAATGAGTGAATGAATGAGTGAGTGAACGAATAAAACATCTGAGCTAACAGAAGGAATTTAGTTGGGAACAAGAACTAAAGAAGCAAAGACAGACGAGTATTCTGTATGGTTAGGAAATTGGTGGGTGTGATCTCCTGCTAGTCTTGTTTCCATTCACTCAGTTGGCAAAATAAAAAGCACTTGCTGGGGAAGCAAGAGGAAGCTCTTTCCTCCTCCCTGTCCCTCCGTCTCCTTCTTTCTAGGAGAAACCAGTAATTGCCCAAAAGCATGAGTCTGGTCTTTTCTCTTCGGATTCCAATTTGCAGGTAGCTGTGGTGGCCACCTTGCTGTTAGCACCTACATTAGACTGGAAATTGAGGTCATGGCGAGAAGGCAACTAGGCAGAAAGGGAGGAGAGATGAGTCAATTTGGAATTTGGTGATTAATGACCTCTGCCCTCCAACCATGTTAAGCTCAACCCAGCAGGTCCTTGGAGCCTGAAGGACTGTTCACACCTTTTAAGTTGTAGTCACAGGGTACACAAGGAAATAACAAAATCAGGGATGAAGACAAAGAAAAAAAGAGACTAGCATGTCAGCACACTGCAAGCAGCGTGGAGCTGAGCCTCCCCTTTCTACACATCTGCTACTCCAGAAGGAGGCACAGGCCTCGCTTGCAGGAGCGCGCACCCTGCAGGGCCCTCCGAAACCAGCCGGGGGGAAGTCAGGCGGGAATGTGATGTAATGCGGTCCCCAACAGGATCTGCAAACCAGCCAACAGCTGGGCTTACAGCAATTTTTAGTGGAAAGAACAAGACAAACCTAACTAAGAACAACAAAACCACAGACGTGGGACTGTACTGTCCATGTCCCATATGATTTTTGCAATGATAGAAATGTTCCACATTGTGCTGTCCAATGTGGTAGCCACAGGCTACACATCACACTTGAAGTGTGACTAGTTTGGGGAACTGAATTTTAAGTTTTATTTCATTTTAATTAAATTTAAACAGCCACATTAGCTAGTGGCTACCACATTGGACAGTGTAGATCTCTACTGTGGAGCGAACGGATAGGGAGGAAGGAGAGTGAACCTGGGATGGGATAGGAGAAGGGAAACCTAGTACAGCTCCATATAACGTTAGCAAACATTTCTGGTCCCGGTTGTGGGGTGGAACACTTTACAGAAACATCTTCCCTCATTGTGAGAGCCAGCATGCCCTAGCTTCCTGGGCTTCTCGGGCTCTTGGGCTGATAGAGTTCTTGCGATCATGGTGCCCCAGCGCCACGAAAGGAGGTACAATACCTTGCTCTGCTCAGGGAAGAGCATTTCTAACCAAGACTTACATTAAAAAGAAGAGAAATGGCCGGGCGCGGTGGCTCACGCCTGTAATCCTAGCTCTCTGGGAGGCTGAGGCGGGCGGATTGTTTGAGCTCGGGAGTTCGAGACCAGCCTGAGCAAGAGCGAGACTCCATCTCTACTAAAAATAAAAAGAAATTAATTGGACAACTAAAAAATATATAGAAAAAATTAGCCGAGCATGGTGGCACATGCCTGTAGTCCCAGTTACTGAGGAGGCTGAGGCAGGAGGATCGCCTGAGCCCAAGAGTTTGAGGTTGCTGTGAGCTAAGCTGATGCCATGGCACTCACCCCGGGCAACACAGTGAGACTCTGTCTCAAAAAAAAAAAAAAAGAGAAAAACATTTATTCTTTCATTACAACATTTCTCAAAACTCTTCCCATAGGAGAAATTCTAATATTTGAGTTAGCCTTTTCCTTCTTGCCAGAGGGAAAGAGCTGGGGTTAAAACTCAGAGCTGCCTGGCTCCAAAGACCTCAGACCCTCTGCCCTGTAAATCTACCTCTCACGTTGGGAGTCAAGACTCCCCTGGATCAGATTCTGTTATGAACACGCTGAGTGGTGTGGAGAAAATAAGTTCGTTTCTCTGAGCCTTTTCTGTAACATGAGGGGGTTGAGCAGCCCCCGAGCTGCCCAAGCTTGCTCCCAGCTTTAAAATATTGTTTCTAAGGCATTTAAAACCCCCTCGCCAGACACCAACTGAAGTCAAACGGGCAGCGAAATGGCTTCTCCTCACTGCAGCGAGCTTTGCTTGCAGCCTAATTGCCCTCGACATTAGTCTCCTTTATTTATTAATAGTATCATTGCTATTGGAACAGCTTCTATTTCCTGCTGCTCAGCCTGGGTCACCCCCCAAAAAACCATTGTCAGCTTCAGCCAGTCCTTCGTGAGCACTGGGCCAGAAACACGCACAGCCCGGCTCTGAAATGAATGAGTTCACACAGAGAATGTGATGATCTGCTATCCTTCTCTCCCCTCTGGATCCCGCTTTGTTTTATTATTTTGAGTCCCTTTCTCTCTTTTCCACTTCCTCTCTTCCCTCCCCCAGTTCCCTCAAGCTTCCTCCTTCTCCCTTTTTTCCTCCCTCCTGTCCCTCCCCCTGGCCAGGGCTCCATCTTCCTTTTCACTCTTCCTGCTCTCACTCAGGGCCCGGGTGCTCTGACCCATTGGGTTTATGCTCTTCCCAGGAGGCAGAACAGGCAGCACTTTGCGGGGGGAGGCAAGGGTCAGCTGAAGGGCGCTGCCTTACGTGTGTTTCTCCAAATGCTCAGAGAGAGCGCCTGGCTATGGGGGCAGCTCTTGTTGCTAATAGAAAACAAAAAAGGAAAGAAAAAACCTTCCAGCCTAACCGACCTCCAAACCCACATGTTCCACAAAGGCGTTAGTAGTGATGTCGGGGAGTTGGAGGTCACAATGGGGGAGGTTACCCGCTGTCCTGCTGCTCTCAACCACATTCAAGCAGTCTCGTCGCACAGAGTGAGGCAGTTAAGATGGAACCCAAATCTGGGGGGCAGGCCGCAACTTAAGCAAAGGAGCCCTGGAATCTTCCGCCTGCAATTCCAGGCTCCTCAGCCTGGCTGCTTCTCAGTCTAGAAGACCCCGATGGGCAGCTGCAGCTTGGGCTGGAGACCTGGGAGTCTGCATGTCCCACATGCCTTTATTCTCTTTCCTCCTTACCGGGACAAAGAAAAAAGCCCTGGCTTGCAGGGACTGTGTTCCCAGCAGCATCTTGGGGATTTGCAGTTAGCTCCACAGTCACGCTTCCTTGCTGCCCCGCCCACTGCTGCCCCCATTCTACAAGGATCCCTGCTCTTGGACCAGAGCCCCCTCCCAAGCCCTATTCCTCCTGGTGAGGTGTAGCTGAGAAGCAGAGGAAGGGAAGATGATCTTGAACTGGTTTTCCTAAGTCTGCAGGGCCAGTCTAAGGTAGTGAAATAGGCCCTACATCTGGGTTCCCGGCCAGTGCCACCACTTACTAGCCTTGTGTCCTCACCAAGCCTCATTTTTTCATCTATGAAATGGGAATAGAATACCTCCTTTGTTGCAGATATTTGAGGACTGAAGGAAATAATAGACACCTCTTTGTCTTAGACAGTGGACATGCGGTTGGTGAGCCTGGAAGCTGGAAGATAGACCCAATGACCTCTTCACATCACTGTCTTGCTTGGGAATGCATAACTCCAGAAAAAGTTTAGTGAGTCCAGAAATGACCATGCAATTGGCTGAGACAGGTGAGACTTAACAGCTCATTACTTGTGCGGCTGACAAAGCAACAGGGCCCCCAAGCAATTTTGAGACAGCCAAGAGACGGTGCCAATAATGGGCATCTCTTTAGCATCCGGAGTGAGTTTCTAAGGCATCACACATCAATTTCCAGCGGGCTCCTGCTGATTTGGTTTTCATGGTGGTGTGGTGTGGAACCGCTGATGCTGATGCGCTGGGAGGAGGAGAACAAAGGGAGCGTTTAAGCAATGTCGACACTCAGCCAGGAACAAAGGCGCTTGTTATGCAATAGACATAATGGGCAGGCCAACCCAGGGCAGCAGTCTTGAATTGCAGAGTCATGGAGCTACGATTTCCCCAAGGAAGATAAAACCGAAGTAACTTCAGCTGCCGATTGTAGGTGATGGCAGGAAGCGGCTAAGCCTAAAGAGGCTGACCACCCTTCTAGGAAAGGGATGTTTTCAATGATCACCCCCCAGGGCCACTGGGGCTACTAACACAGACTTAAAGGGGATAGAGCGGTGATGAGATTACATGGCTATAATAAGGAAAAGGCGGGTGACAGGCAGGCAATAGGGTGTTCAGGAAGCCAGGTGAGACAAAAGAATCAGGTAAGTCTCAAAGACCAAGGCCGGTGAGGATACTGGAAGGAGATTCAGTGCTCATAGCGTCAGCTAACAGAAGACACGATGCCCAACTCTAATCCTGCATGGAGGCCGTGTGTTCGCCCCCTCCCCTGTCATCTGCAGTGTTACTGGGCTTGAAGAGGGGCGGAGGACAGGGCTACAGGACAGAGAGGCTTGTTCATGGTTAGGGCAGAGCTGTGAAGCTCCTGTGGGTGGGGACATGTTTCATGGAGGACAGAGGAGGAGCAGTTCATTCAGAGAAGGAGGACTTCCGTTTTCTGCTGCTATCCAGGAAAGAGGGGTTAGCACAGCAGTAAAATCCCCAGGGAAATTCAGGGCAAGAGTTTCCTGACCATGAGGGCTGTGAGCATGTGAGCAAGAAGGTTGGGAGATTCCTTGTCTTTTGAAAGAGACAGAGTGGCAGGTAGTATGGGAGGGGATTCAAGGATCTTTTATAAAGAGGAGGCTTTCCTTCTGTCTGGGAGGTGGTGTGGCTCATCCTGTAGGTGAGGGAATGAACAAAGAATCTTTCTGATTTATAGGTTTTGTAATCTTAACAATCCACCTGTACCCTGTCTCTCCCCTGCTGCCTAACTCGCCCAACCGGATTTAGACTAAATAATAGAGTTGGATGCCTTACTTGCCGTACAGCTTATCGGGGCAGATCATTTTCTATCTAAATGCCTCCAGGACTGATCTGCATGAATGTATGAAGGGTACATTGCATGTACCCTTCTACGTGAAGGGTAATCACTTTCTGGTTTCCATGAATGACATTTAAAATTCATAATACTGCCTCCCTCTTCACTGTGCTCTTGGGTAAAACAAACCAGTCTTTTCTCCAGCCTTCCATCTCTGTTTCTCTGTCTCTGTCTCTGTCTCTGTCTCTCTCTCTCTCTCACTCACACACACACACACACCCAATCAAAACCCAGCCTTGGACAAGATACCTAAATTCAGTCCCCAAATCCTGATGTCTTCATTGGCACAGTGCACACATGAGCCATTTGCATAAACGAATCAAAGCCAGTTATAACCAGGACACCGTAGTGATGGGTTCTTCCCTTGGCTGTTTGCCATTTGGGCTGTTTAAGTCTGCATGCCTCAGCTGCATGCAGAGATGATAAAAGAGGAAACAGAAGGAAGTTCCAGGGTTGTGGAGCAGGAAGCGGGGAGGGCTGAGGAAACTCTCTCCCTCTCTTTTCAACTCCAGGGAAGAACAGGAAAACACTGTGATGATGAGGATGGTCACCATTGTTGAATGTCTGCAGGTACATACACAGAGATACTAATAATGATGGTTTTTACTTCCGAGCATTTACAGTCTGTGTTTTGCATACATCACTACATTTACTCTTCTCATCACACCTAGGAAGTAAATATCATTATTCTCATTTGACAAAAGGCAAACCAGGGTGAGGGATCTGCCTAGCGCCACTGGTAGTAGAACAACCAGAATTTCCAAATCCAGGTTATTCTAGCTCTAAAGTCTTCTTACCTACCGAACCAGCTGCCGTTCCTTGTTTTACTGACCCCCTAAGACCTGAGTTTTCAATGAGCAAATCTGAGTTTCTTCACTGGACCTGAATCCCAGCTGTTTCCATTCCCAACACTGTTCAGCTGTCAGGAGGAACTGATGACATTTCATCCCCAGTGCTTGCCTTCCTGGCCTGGCTCCAGGGTCCTTCCTTGCTTCTGCCATCTGACCTCGGGGTAAGTAGTTCTGGCTAGTTCTGGGTGCCCACCCTCCTTCTCCTAACAGCTGGGTACAGGAATGTGCCTGGAGGGTAAGGCAACTTGACTGTAGCAAGAATCTCAGCAAAGGGATGACCTGTTCCTTTCATCTTTTTTAAAACTATATTTGTGTTAGTCCTTTATTATATTAGTAAAAGTGAAAGTAATAATACTATGATATAGGTTTTGTTGAAACACAGTATTGAGTGGGGCTAGGAGTATGGATCAAACAAGGTTCCTTAGATTTAACTCATTCAAGAAACAGTAGGCCGGGCGCGGTGGCTCACGCCTGTAATCCTAGCTCTCTGGGAGGCCGAGGCAGGTGGATTGTTTGAGCTCAGGAGTTCGACACCAGCCTGAGCAAGAGCGAGACCCCGTCTCTACCAAAAATAGAAAGAAATTAATTGGACAACTAAAAATATATAGAAAAAATTAGCCGGGCATGGTGGCACATGTCTGTAGTCCCAGCTACTCGGGAGGCTGAGGTAGGAGGATCGCTTGAGCCCAGGAGTTTGAGGTTGCTGTGAGCTAAGATGATGTCACGGCACTCTAGTCCAGACAACACAGTGAGACTCTGTCTCAAAAAAAAAAAAAAAAAAAGAAACAACAACATAGTATTTCACAAATGAACCACCATTTCAGCAACCAATCCCCTGCTAATGGTCAGGTGGTTTCCAGTTTTGTTTTGCTTTGTCACTACAAACAATAGTGAAATAAACAAATATATACTTACATACTGGTATTTTATTTTGTAAGAGAATCTACAAAGTGGAATTTTTGAGTCAACACGTAGGGGTGTGTGTTAAATACCATTGTTACTATGTCATTTGCTCATCTGAAACTATTTGATCTTTTCTGCGGAATTGTCTAGCAATGGAACTTCTAAGAATGGAGCAACTACTTGTAAGAGTTGACTTTTCTTTGTTCAAAGAGAACGTTTTGTAATGTTCTCTTTTCTTCCTGACATTTTGAAAATTTTAAACACATAGCAAAGTTGAAAGAATGCTATAATGAACATCCATAAACCCAGCATCTCAATTCTGCCTATATAATTAACATTTTACTATACTGTTTTTTTTTTTTTTTTGCATATTTGTCTATCCAAACCTCTAACCATTTATCAATCCAACTGCATTAATTTGCTAGAGCTGCTATAACAAAGTACCACAAATTGTGTGGATCAAAAAGATTCTCCTTTTTAGAACCACATAAAACAGGCAGGTACAGCCACTCTCCAAGCGGGTTCACAACTTTCTCCTGGCTAAGCTCATCTTACCTGTCTGAAAACCACGAAAATCTTCATCTTTTCTCCAAGTCCAAGGAAATAAAAATCTCATATTCCGTCGCTGGAATCTTAACTCTTGCCTGGATCTAGGAAGAATAAAGCCTGTTCTATCTCTTCACAATCCCCAGGAACACCTGTGGCCTCAGGTGTACCCTCCAAGTGCCACCAGCTCGGATGCCTTGGTTGTGGTGTTATTGTATACTGTTTCATGTAGCTGTTAGCTCTTTCATTTTTATTGTTGTATATTATTCCATTGGTGAGTATAGTTTATTTATTATTCTACAGTTGAAGAACTTTCAGGTTATTTCCAATTCAGGGCTACTATAAGCAGTACTCTGCAAACATCCTTACAGATGTTTCCTAATGCACATAGGCATCCATTTTTTTCATAGCAGTGGTTTTCAAAGTGTGTCTGACACCTCTAGGGATTCCCAAGACCTTCATGAGATGAAAAATTTTTATAAGAAATTATTCATTTTTGGGGGGTGTGTTGACTATTGCACTGATGGTGTAAAAGCAATGTCGTTAAACTGCTGGTGCCCTAGCATGAGTCAAGGTAGTGGCCCCAGACTGCACTAATAGTCATTGTATTATTCACTGCAACGTACCATAGTTTTAACAGATTAACTGTGAGAGGCCGAAGCGGGCGGATTGTTTGAGCGCAGGAGTTCGAAACCAGCCTGAGCAAGAGCGAGACCCCGTCTCTACTAAAATTAGAAAGAGATTAATTGGACAACTAAAAATATATAGAAAAAATTAGCCGGGCATGGTGATGTATGCCTGTAGTCCCAGCTACTCGGGAGGCTGAGGCAGGAGGATTGCTTGAGCCCAGGAGTTTGAGGTTGCTGTTAGCTAGGATGACACTATGGCACTCTAGCCCAGGTAACACAGTGAGACTCTGTCTCAAAAAAAAAAAAAAATCAGAT